>CM066031.1:1124372514-1124616138 GCA_033557465.1 Ichthyophis bannanicus
CTGTGATGGGCTCTCTGTCCTCCTTCGGTTGAACAATAGGGCTTAGGATGTGTGAATACTGGGTGGGCCACCACACAAGGGGGGGGGCATTTCCCCAGGGTGGGTTCTGGCCTACTGGGATGATCTGTCTGGACCCCTGCAGACTGGGGGAATGTTGCAACTCTGACAGCACACTGACCAATATCACAGGGATGACAGCAAGCCCCCTGTGATGGGCTCTGAGAACCCATGCAGATAGGCGTGTGTATTGGAAATCATGGCCAACACGGCCCATATTCACTCTGGGGGGGTGACATACCATTAATGTTATGTTTCACATTTCCTTGTGCTGGACCCACGGTGTTTTGTTCAAGGTACAATTCACACCATATCCATATGTTGTTGTATATATTTACATCTGCTGATCTAAGGTCTTACTTAATTACAGTATGTTGAGGCACAGCCCACAGCAGCAGCTGACATGCCACAAGGGAAGCATCGTGACCTCTCCCGACCATGTCCATCAACACTGGGTGCAGGACAACACAGTCACAAATGATACAGATACATTATGGTATGTCTTCTCATCTTCTGCAACATTATTGACTCACAGTACCTCAACACAACAGCATGGACATTTGCAATGAGTACAGGCTAGATATATGATTTTAGGACCTGGCCCTATACACTTACCTCCCTTGGGTAGTCTGGCTTCTCTATTGAAACGTCTTTGTAGACGTTGCCATGCCCTAAGGACCTTGGCGCTGTCCCTGTGGCCGGTCTTCCCAGTGAAGAGCTTATGCTGGCGTGGTGCGATGAGCCGGGACAGGTACCTGAGCTCACGGAGGGTGAAGGAGGGCTTCCTTGTTCTGGGCGCCATTTTCAGAGATTATCACCTGATTGCACGCAGCGCGCTTCACGCGCATGCGCAGTGCAACTTGCGCGACGATTTACGTGCAACAGTGGCGCAGGTCAGAAACGTATTGCGTCCATTTGCGGGCCCGAACGCAGTACGTGCATGTGGGCTACGCAGCTGGCGCATGTTGCCGGTATTGCACGTGCAACTGCGCCACGCAAATGCACAAAGAAAAAATTGACGCAAAAGACTTGCGCAACACACATTACATATAAAATGCTGTGTGTCATTTATTTAAAACACCAGAGACCCATTTTAGAATGTTATTGTGTATACACATTTGGGACTTGAACCTACCAACACCTATACAATGGTTCTTAGGCTTTTGTATGATGTGATGTGCTATGGCTCTCACATTGCAATGGACTGGCAATAACACAGATAAAACAACAATGTGTGCTGCGAAAACATCAATGTGGGCTATCAGTCAGCCTGGTGATATGTTTGTGTGTGCTTACACCATTTAATACAGCCTCCCTATCCACACAGGTCAAGAGAGCCCATCACAGGGGGCTGTGAGTCACCCTGGTGATATGGTTGTGTGTGTTTAATGGAGAAAACAAAACCTCCCTATCCACAGGGGTCCACAGAGCACATCTAAGTGGCCTACCAGTCACCGTGGTTATATGGGGATATGTGTTGCAATTGATCATGTCAGTAGGTCATCTCAATGTGAGCCAAGCAATGATGTGGGGCCTTGGTATGTGGACAGTCTACATCCACATTATTTTTCATGACACACATACGGAGCTGATGGAGGTTTGCATGCGACAAACATGCTCAGTTCTCTTACGTAGGTGTGCTGACATACAGGAGAGAGTGGATGTGGTGTGACACATTATTTGCCATACATCCTTTTTTAAGCGAGCTAGTGTTTTCCCTCACACAGGCAGCCTCATCATTATGATTTGATGGCACATCACTCCCTAAGATCAGCTGTTCTTTGTGGGGACCTTGAAAAGGTTTGTTTTTTATGAGAGCAAACACACTGGGACAATGCAATGACCTAGGGTGTCACATCAGGGACCCTGGGAGGCACTCCAGAGAGGGCATATGAGGTGCAGTGTCCACCACAGCACCTTCTAACATTCATTTTCACACACCTTTTTGAGTATTTGGAATAACCTTCAGGCTACAGCACTGACGGTGTTGTTGGTGGCAGGGACCAAATGACATTAGGTAATGTGAAATGCCTCTGACAGCCATATTACATTACTCCACTGTGGGATCAGACCTATGACTTAAGACTGGAACCGCTGTGATGACACAAGTGCCCAACAACTCCATAGCTGAGTGATTATGAATCAGTTTCTCCTTGGCGCCCTACACAAGTGCAGTGATCAGGATAGCCCTCATGAATATCAATTAGTTCTATATGCATTTGGGCTGAATCCTGGCAGCCTGACTGGCTTGTGGCCCTCTAGGTCTGCAGTTGGGGACCCCTGCCTTACACGTCTTTCATTCGGGGTGTGAGTGTGCAAGGTGCAGATGTCTTAGACTGGAAAAGCATACATGGAATGTGTCACATACTTCCTCAATTGTCAACATAACCATGACGTGGTAGCATCTAAAATATGTTAGTAATGGTGGTGGTGAGAGGCAAAGAGGCATGTGACTCATTGTATCAACACGTGTTTATGTCTTGGACATCTGCACCTTCACCACTTACAATCATTGCTGACAGAGGTGTAGGGCTAAGGGGTTGACATACAGCCCTGGAGAGCCACTCAGCACTCACATTCGTCTGATATGTTGGAAGCATATATGTCTCATGCATCTTCATTAGGCCTATACTAAACACCCGACCTGCCTAGGGTTTCAGGTGTGATTTGTTTCTGAGCCTATGCTCTAGATCAGTGTTTCCCAACCCAGTCCTCGGGGAACGCCAGGCCAGTCAGGTTTTCAGGATATCCCTAATGAATCTTGCATTGAGATATATATGCATTTAGAGCTAGCCTGCCAACCTGACTGGTTTGTGGCCCCCTCCAGGGCGGGATTTAGAGACCCCTGCCTTACACCTCTGTCATTTTAAGATTCGTGAGTGGGCAAGGTACACGATGTCCTAGACATCCGACAGGGTAGATACGAGGAGGAATGTGACACGTTCTATCCTTTCGATGTCTAGGACATCTGTACCTTGCCCACTCACAATCTTAAATGACAGAGGTGTACGGCAGGGGTCTCCAAATCCAGCCCTGGAGGGACACAAACCATTCAGGTTGGCAAGCTATCTCTAATGCATATATATCTCATGCAAATTCATTAGGGATATCCTGAAACCCTGACTGGCCTGGCGTTCCCCGAGGACTGGGTTGGGAAACACTGCCCTAGATACTAACACACCCTGGCTGCATACAGTAGGACTGAGGGCCAACACATGACCTTTTTTACATTTGTACAATGATAGGCTCAAACCACACATACCCATGTTGCACTGCACATGTAAAACAGCAGTCTAGACAGTAACATTTCAGATGTGTTATGAGGGCACTGAAACACCTCATCCTGATCATTATAATGAGCATGTACGAGTTACTTGACCACAGAGTTGACGTACTGAGCAACGCCCTACACATTGGCGGACCCTGGTCTCAACCCTGAGCAGTGTGACCCCGGGTGACACCACAACATCCATGTCTCCACGGCACACCAGGATTAGCTAAGCTAGTCTATGTTGGTGTGTCCACATCAGTGGAACTGTGTCTGATGGGGGGTCTCCGTCTAGATCCATTGCTAACCGTACAGTTGTGTCCAGTTCTTATGTGTTTGGTGTGGATTGTGGTATATCATTTTCTTGTATATTTTGTGTCTGATAAACACATTGGACATATTCTGTGTGGTGCCCATCACCACATTAATTATGGTTTAGAAGAAGTCCGACGTTGAAGGGGGGGGTGAGGAGGGGGTTGAGAATACATAGACAGATATGCTTAACAACACCAGACACTGAGCAGATACACAATCATGATCTACTCCAGCTAACACATCCACATTTCCGTCCACTCACTTAGCAATGGTGGGTACTGGAAGGAAATGTCAACCTGGGCCATCCAGCTGTTGGTGGGAAGCACCAGGATAAAGAGGCGGATCCATTGCATTTATGTGCACAGTCCAGAGCCATACAGCAAGGGCCTGGAAATGCTTCAGCAGACCACCACCGCAGACACTTCCCAAAACCGCAGCCGCAAACACAACAAACACTGCACCCTCTCAACGGTGTGAGCAGCCTTGGACATGACTCAGGGTGGCCAAGCAGTTGCTAGCTCGTCCATTGTGCATATTACTGGCGAGAACTATGTTTGGTGACACCCAAAAAACTGGGATGTCGCACCATCTCACCAAGCGGGGAGCTAATCGCTAGTGATTGGGGCCCAAAAAGATACCCCACTATGCCTATCACATTGCAGGCAGAATCGGTTGTTGAACAACGTGATGGCTGGACCTAGCCATGCCATGGTAACTGCTCAGTTAGGGTGAAGGTGTGGAACTTCCAAGCAAGACATGGCAGGGGGCTACCCTGTCCCATGTTGCTGATGGACGCCACACTAAGCAAATGTGTCGCAATTACATTGACTAATGACTCTGTCCTCATGCATCATGGCAAAGCGCAGCCTGTCTGAAGGACTGCCCACAAATACCTTGCTCCTCATTATGCACAATTGGCAAGCTAACACTGGACACAGAGCAAAACATTGTGCGCCTGACCGCCGAGGTTTGTGGGGGTGGGGGGGGCGGGGGGGGGGTGGAAGGCTTTGTTGGGTAAGATGTTTAAACAAATCACACACTGGATGTACAAGCCACCACATTACACACACCTATGCCATCACTGTGCCCCCTATAGCTAGCTTTTACAACGTCTCGCCGACATCATACACGAAGTCCCTGGACCCAGTGCAGCGCATGGCAAATGGTATGGAATACTGATTGGCTGTCACACCACAGGCCTCCCCGGGTGCAGGGAACATTGTCATGCACCAGCACCTGAGACACCACTCCCCCAAAAATCTGACATTATTTGGGTAATTCTAACGCTCATAATCCATATGGTGTGCTTGGACGTTGCGCATTGATATATGTGACTTTTCACATTCCTTAACATGTTGATATAGGTTTACTGCTTTTTCCAGGTTTATGGGTGACAGTGCTAAGGTGTGCACGTACTCGTTATTTGAGATGTACGACAAGGACCAATATCACCTGACTGTCCAGTAGGTGTTTGGGTAATGGAGCTGGTGTCTCTGCATCCATTTATGCTCCTGTTGGCTGAACGCACGCTATCAGCCACGAGGTCCCCAACTCCCAGTCCTGGCTGTGTCCCACCACACTGATCATGTTTGTGCAACTGTGCCTCCATGAATATGCATTTGAGATACATCTCGCATACCATGGACAGCATCATGGGACATGGAGAGACACACTCGTTATCGTCACACATTCGATAGATGTTACAGTCAAACATCACGGTTTTCAATGATTAAATCCGTTCCCCCCCAAAAAAGTCTGACTATTAACCGAAACGGACTACAAACCGAACGCCAAGATTTCCCATAAAAAATAATTTGCTAAATTCAACATTAATCCGTTCCAGACACCCAAAAACTATTGACAAAAGAATACATGTTTATAGAGAATAAACTATCGTTGTATACATTACAGAAAGCACACCTGAGAAATACATATAAATGACTAATGAAATGGATAAATGAGCATGTAAACACTCACTCTTTCACCTTTATTGAAGACTTTTGTTGGCATAGTGCGGACGCACTCCAGCCACGCTCCAGCTGCGCTCCCCTCTGGGGACTCGAGGCAATCACCACCAGCACCGCTGGAGGTGGGGCGAACAGCCATCTCCGGCCAGGTCTGCAAAATCGGGGCACTCCAGCCTGCCTTTTAACTTAGCAGCCATTCACACCACAGTTACCAAGCTCACCAGTCGTCAGAGACGGCTCAAAAAGGTCTCGCCCATGTCAGCAAAAGTTAAGGGCAACAGAAAGGTATGGACAGTGCACGAAGTCACACCAGCCTGTAGGGCCCGCCCCTTCTCCTAACACAGTGGCGGGAGAGTGGAGAGGCAGTGTCAGCCAAGCAGCAGGCAGTTGAGAAAACAGTGGGACACAGAGAGTTTCTTAGGCTTGTTGACTCCGGCCCCCATAAGGTAGCAGCCTGACAAGGCTGAGAGTCAGAGAACAACAGCCTGTCCGGGGCTGTTGCCAGCAGGACGCCTGCATGCCCGACTGCAAAGGTTTCAAGGAGCAGCCCCGTGTGCAGGCATGCAGCGGACAACCAAGCATCCAATCGGGAGGGCAGGGGACCCGGCGGGGACCCCTGGTTGCCGCCAAGAGAGAATCAGATGCTCGCGTCACCAGCTCCTGCTACAAGTTTCAAGGGATGTGCACGGGGAAGAGGCAGCAGGCAGACGTTCAATCAGGGGACGAGTCCGGCGGCAGGATAGCAGTTTCGGGCCAGGCCACGCTGGAGACGCTTTGAAACTCACTCGGCTCCCCAGAGGTCCCAGAATCGCTGGCTAAACGCTCCGTGGGAGATCGCTGGCTCACGCTAATCCATGAGGAGGTACGGGCGGCGGGGGGGGGGTAAATGCTGTCCGAAAACGGACACAAGTACACGAAAACAACGAACACAAAATCTTGAAGCAAAACAGTCAACGAAAACCGAACTCGTCACGAAAACCAGGCGCATACGAAAAACCGACATGCTTTGACTGTATATGATTTGTGGCCCTCCAGGACTGCATTTGGGGAATCTGCTGTATGTAATGCAGATGTTTCTCATTTATGTACACTTTTATGGAAAATATAGATGTATTACCCGTGTTTGCATTATCTGCACTACAGGATCTGTTATTTTTAAAATATTTGCATGGTCTGACAATTGTGGGGACTGTGTTGGCTGAGCGGACACACGGGATTTGAACCTGTGACTTTCTGCTCCTGTAGGCACTGCCTGGGTGCTTTGCACCACCGTCTTGTCACAGGGGCAGTGCATTCCCAAGGGAATACATGGCTGTTTGTCAGACGGACCCTGTCACTTGCAGTGCACAGCGCCCACTTAATACAGGCTAGGCCATGGTGTGATGTGCACAGCTGCCACCAGTTCCCCTGCCATCACCATGCTCACATGGCCTTATATTGGCACATGCACATCAAGTGCACGATCAGTGACCCTCCAGGAGTGCATTTCGTTGAATCTGCTGTGGAGGATGCACATGTTTTATTTGGTGTGTGGTGTTGACGGGAAACAAAAGAAACAATTTATCTCACACAAATCTTGATTATCTGCAACAAAGGTTCAGTCTTACATGCCATGTTTCAGAGGGGTTCACTCTGGGGGCTCGTTTGGCAGGGGCCACAGACACGATTTGAACCTGTGACCTTCTGTTTATGTAAACACTGACTGTGTGCACTGCACCACAGTTTTGCCACATTGTGGCTGCATTCCCTGGGGAATCCATGGCTGTACATCCAATAGAGCCTGTCTGTTGTGGTGGGCAGGGCCAGCCTACACACGCTTAGGGCACTGTCTGTGTGGCTTGCTGCCATTGCCCCCTCCATCACCTGTACACCTCGCACAACATGACGACATGTCCTTATCTGGAAAAACACATATAGCTTGATTGCATTGTGCCACTCCAGGACTGAGTTGTGAGAACTTGCCTGTACGTAATGGCCATTGTTGGGGGGGGGGGGGGGGGGTTGGCGCGGTGTTAGGTAAAATCACTGGTGTTGGAAACATGATTATGTACTCTGCAATCACTGAGTGTCTTCACTATCTGTGTTTAGTGGTGGGTAAAATATCTGTGCAGGATTAGCAGTAGGCCCAGCTGGGCTTTGAACCTGTGACCTTCTGTTCTTGCATGCACTGTCTGTGTGCATTGCACCACTGTCTAGCCACAGATTGGGTGATTTCCCTGGGAGGTTCATGACTGTGCATACAGCAGGGCCTGTCTGTTGCAGTGCACGGTGCCAGAAAGCACATGGCTAGGCCACTGTTCTGTGGGGATGGCAGCCACTGCCTCCTGCACCACATGTACTCGTCTGCAAACATGGTGGCATGTCCTTCTCTCAGAAAAAAAAATATTACCTGATTGCATTGTGGCATTACAGGAATGCATTTGGGGGACTTGGCTGTAGGTGATGCCCATTGTTGTGGTGTGTGTGCGGTGTTGGGTAACATATGGGTTTTTTCCACATGCTTATGTTCCCTGCAATACATGGGTGTCTGTGCTATCTTTGTTTAGTGGTGGATAAAATATAGGGACTAGTCTGGCAACTGTACCATCTGGGATTTGAACCTCTGAACCTCTGGTCTTTGAGGTACCGGATCTGTCCGCTGCACCACACTGTGACCACAGAGACTATGCACTCCCTGGAGATAGTACACCTAGCAGGATGGAGTCACAAACCCTGCTTTGCACATATGTACTGTGGGCTCCTTCACCCTGTGTGGTGACAAACGTGCAAATAAAACACAGGAATGGCCACAGAACAATGGGGACAAACATATACACAAGCTGGGCAACAGTGATATTAATGGCCAACCATTGCAAACACTACCAGGAAAGCTGCAAAGTACAGGCATGCTTTTTGGTACACTCTCCGCTACGAACACCTTTACAAAGGTAATTTTTTTTTTGTGCTTTCCTGGGTGTGTCTTTTCTTTTTCAACATTACTATAACTGTTCCACAGCTGACATAATATTTCTCATATTTTTGTGGTGCTCATTTTCTATTTTAAATTGCACTTTTGTGCTGTACACATGTATCACATTGCTCACGTTTTGCAGGTTTCCCCGGTTCTGCTGTACATTGCGGACGGAAATGATTTCTCTTCCCTTTAAATACCCTCTACCGCGAGTGTTTCACTCGCGCTATTTTTACATTCAAATTCGGGCCCGATACTGTGCGGGGAGCCTCTCCCCTCCCACTCTCCACCCATTGACCCTGTCCCTCCGCCCCTCAGAGGCCTTCCTCCGCCCTCCGTTAGCCGTTCCACGCCTCTATCGGACATTTGCGGGCCCGCACTTGTACGGGGCCCGTTAGTATGCCGCGTACCTGTGCGGGGGTGACACGCACGTGTGCGGGCCGTTTAAACGCGTTTATGCGCGTTTCAGTGCCGCGTTGCCGTGCGCTATTTTGCGGCGCGCTATTTTGCGGACTTTAGTAAACATGCCCCTAAATCTCAGTGAGAGTAATTTTTTATTTTCCTATTTTGGTTTGATAACTGTATCTTCTTGATTCTTCTCTTTTGGTCTTGCCACCAACCTGCTGGCATTGGCATGTTTGGTTTCTGGGGCACTGTAACCTGCTCCTAAAGCAATGTTTTCAGTACATGGATTGCTGGAAAAATTATTTCAAGCAATGGTCCTTTCTTTACCACTGGATAATTTTATGACTTTATGTCTTAGAATGTGCCACAGATGTCTCTCTAGGTCAGCCATTGGTAGAGTATTTGATTACTTTATTTATAGAATTAGGTGCATGCTTCACCATGGGCTTCTAATCAGTAACTTTCACAGCGAACATACAACTTCATCCAAAATGCAATTCCAAAAGGACAGCTATCAACTGGTCTAAATCTCCACAATAAAGCCCGTGGACTGTAGTCTGGAATGTGCTGTTTAGCTTCTCTACTTTTAACATGCAGCTCTTTGCTTGTCTGTTTGCTGGTAGCACAGATCTTAGCTCTTGACGGTAATTATAATCTATCCTGGTCAGCATCTTTCCTACACAATGTACAACCCTCTGGAGCAACTTTAATCCAGGGGGCCTATTACAGTGGTGTCTGAGGGGCACAAAGTTGAACTTTAATCTCTTCCCTTGCCACTATGAAATCAGATAGCTATCTAGGCTGAAAAAATATAAAGGTTTTCCCCTCACAATCTACCATACAGACACAAGGAAAACAATACAAAACTCCTGGCGCTGGTTTTTGTAGATCTAGAAAAATCATGAAGTATACACATTTTGGAGCTTAGAAAAAGCTTATCCATCAATCAGAAATAAATTTTAAAAACAGTATAGCAGTAGAATTCTAAGGCAAATGTAACAATTAAGGCAGAACGCTGGATAACCACCTCCAGAGAGGACTCCAAGAACTCTGTAAGATTAAAACCCACAGAATCCCCCTGAACTCCAGGTGGACTAATTCCATTCAGTGACAAGTATTGGGTCCTGACCAGAGGGAGAAGAGACTCAACATCCATACCTAGTATCTCGGTTAGATACCATTTCATTAGGTGAAATAAGGGGAGACCTGAGGAAGTTCAATAGACGGAGGTTATTCCGGCGTACTTGGTTTTCTAAATGTTCCATCCATCTATGAACGATACTGTTATCCTTAACTAGGGCATCTCCCAAAACCTGAGCAGCATTAACTTTAGACTCGAGCACATCACATGTCAGAGTGTTGGTCCAAAGCTCGAGAATGCTGCACCACAAACTGCGACCCAATGGACAGATCCTCCACAAATCTAGCAGATAAAGTCATCATGGAGGTGTTAAGCCCACAGTTGTAGCTGTTGGTCTCTGTACCTCACGAAAATCACACCCAGAAGCAGTCTCGCCCATCCCCAGTGTGATGGAGCTCACAGTACATAGAGAGGCTTCTGGGGAACCCCCCATAGCCCTGTCCAGGAGGAGAGAAGATACTGTTACCGGGGCACCTCCTGGCAAGGTTATGCCAAGAACCCGTCCAGTCCAGGCTTGCTCCAGCATTCCAACAGCCTCAGTACTTCCAGGTCTCGGAGTTGGCATGAGTTGCCAACTTTTTGAAAGAGAAAAACCCACCACCTGTGGTTAGCCATGCTCTGCCCCCTGCCTCACCCATAAAAATAATTGCAGAGAGGGCAACAGTGCAGGCTTTAGCATCTGCAGGCTATATCGGAGGGGCGGGGGGAGTTACAAGAGATTGGACTCTTCAATACCTATTCAGCCATAGTCCCCTTCTCAGGCCCCTCCAACACACATATGCTCTCCCATATGGCATTAAATCCAAACATATATTCTGCATCCACTAAAACCTGTCCCCCGGCCCTTTCCCCAACAATCTGTGCAGAGCAGAGCAGAGCTAGAATCTTGCCCATAAAACTTACCATACAAGAAAAAATCCCTCTCAATACAAAGTATATTGTGAATTAATCAGGGCGAGCCCCGGAGTTGATTCAGTGTTGGCACCCTAAGAAAATCTTAACTCGTATGTCCCCCCCTGGCTGTCAGAATTTATTGTTTAGCTTTGAATGCTCTCCTCTCTGCCAACCTCCAGAAGTGATCGCCTAGGTTGCCTGATGGTAAGGCTGACCCTGGAATTAATACAAAAAGTCATTTGGGAACAAGAGCAAATCTACCATGCCAGATCTAACTTCCAAAACTCACACATGGGCCCTACCTAGAAAAAGTCAGCACTGTAAATATTGCAGTGAGCCCTAAAATAAATCTATTAGGCAAGCTGAACAAGCCAGATTACTACACATTCTTAAACAGACACCCCATGCTAACAGAATACCCAGTCTTGCTCACACACATACGCAGTACAGATAGGAGCTTCACCAATAAGTGACCACAAAGTGAAAGTAGAAATACGTAGACAAAAATTAAACTAAAACCTCAGAAAGCCAGATGCTCCATGCAGTGCATCACCAGAGAAACAGAAAGAAATGCATTTCCCATATACTGTACACAACAAAAGACAGCAGATGTCAGGATTAGCATGAAGAGGGAAGCAACTGGGAAGCAGCCAGGGCAATTACCCTGGGCCCCCAAGCTAGAGAGACCTTAGATCTGTCTGACTGAAAAAGGCACAGCCTTAGGGTCCCTTCCCAGATTTTTGCCTTGGGCTAGTTCCCAGACATATCCAACATCAATCCTGATTCCTGGCAGATGTACTTTCCAAATACTGACATTTTCCAGTTACAAAATAGAAAATAAAATTATTTTCTTTACCTTTATTGTTATGGTCCCAGTCTCTGGTGTTTTCCTGTCTTCTCTTGGCTCTCTTTTCATGGTCTTCTCTCCATTTGCCATTTCTTCTCTTTCCTTCTGTCTTTACTTCCTCCTTTATATCAGTTTTTAACACTGATCTCTTCTTTTCAGTTTTCTTCCATTTATTTTTATGCTTCTTTATCCAGATTTCACTTCTTCTTCTTACCAAACGCTCCTCAATTTCACTCTTTTTATCATACCTAGCTATAGCTTTCCATCTCTTTCCCTCACCACAACCATCCCATTTCCCAGCTCCTTCTCCTTCCCCAGCCTCTTATTTCCTAGTCTTTCACTAACTCTCCCCCTCTCTTCCCCATGTCTAGTAGCAACCCCTCTCCCTGTCCTGCTTCCCTTTCTCCATCCAGAATTTCCCTATCCCTTCCTCCATGGTCCACCATCTTTTCTCTGTGTCCCTATGCCCCATGTTCAACATCTCACTGCTTTGTCCCTTTTTCCTTATCCCATGTCCAGCATCCCCCCTCTGTCCTTATCCCCCCTCCCCATGTCCAGCATCTCCTCTGTATCCCTACCCCCATATCCAGGATAGCCCTTCTGCCTCCACCCTCCATGTCGAACATGTCCTTTCTGCCCCTATCCCACCCATGGCCAGCACCTCCTTCTGTCCTTATCCCCCCCATGTCCATCTTCTGCTCCTATCGCCCCCATGCCAAGCATACCCCTTCTGCCCCATCCCCCTGATGTCCAGCACCTCCTTGTATTCTTATACCCCCAATGCCCAGCACTTCCTTTGTCCCTATACCCCCAATGCTCAGCAACTCTTTCTGTCCCTATCCCCCCATGACCAGCATATTCTTACCCCATCTCATGTCCAGGTCTAGTGGTATAGGTTAAAAGCTTTGCAAATGGATTACATTGGGTATCTATGAGGCACAGATAGACTCAGAAAAGATGGTTTAGATGGACATGGACCCAGCGCTGTGCCTAGCCCTGCAAAATAGGTGCAGCCGCACAGATGCAAAGAAATAGGGGCACATTTGGGGCAGCAATAGAGCAAATAACCAATGAAAAAAAGAAAAATGTGTCTTTCTGACTCCGCGCTTGCATGCAGGTCTGATCCCTCCCTCCTCTGACATATGTTTGCATCAGAGGAGGAAAGGATCAGACCTGCATGCAAGCACGGAGTCAGAAAGACCTGTGTATTTTTCTTTTTTAAAAATGGATCCCACTGATGCTGCCATTGCCTTGGCCAAGACAACACTAAAAGCAGCGGCGACAGCTGGGCAAAGGCAGGCAGCATGGGGGAGAGCCGGCTGGATATGGAGGTAAGATGGGGAGATGTCGGGCATGGGGTAAATGATGAGGCATGCCAGATGTGCAAATCGCAGAGGGTGCATCTATGACTTGGTACGGACCTGCATGGATCACATTTGTTAATGTTGTGGACATGGGTTCCCCTCTGAATGAGGAAACAGGAGGGAAAAGAGATTGAAGAAATGGGAAAAACAAGAACACCTTATCAGGAAGGCTCACTCTTTCCACATTGCCAGAGGGTGACGAAACAGTGGTCAACGCGTCTGCCCTTTCTAGTAATTCCTATATTTGTTCAGAGCCCCAAAATGAAGAAATCATGGGGAAGATGAGAGTGGAGCACCCCTAAGAGACACTGAGGGTCATAACTGAAGATCATAAAGAAGACTAAGAGCTGTGGACAGGCTGAATAATTATGGTAATTTTGTGATCTCAGAAGGATGTTACATAGTGTTCTCTAGTTATTCATTGTCAATTGTTCTTTTAAGTCAGTCCAGTGTTAATTGTTAGCGAATCCTTCACCGGTGTTAGTGCTCTGTTCCTGTAGTGTTTGTAGACTGCCGTCCAGGGGGGCAAGTTCATGTTTTGACCCTGGCATCTTGCCAGCCATGTTGATATAAAATTAGTATCAGAATCAGAATTGCTGTGAGTTCTGAGCAAAAGCCAGTTTGTGAGTACAGTGTTATGGCTGTAAGTTACTAGGGGGGGGGAGGGGCATTTTCAAAGGCATTCATATAAATGCTACTCTGCAGGATTTTCAGTGGCACTAACATGAGGATTAATGCTGCTGAATATCCCCAGATGCCGCCGCTATAGGGGTTAAGCGTGAGGTTAAGTGTTAGCGGATTACTTTAAGGGTTAAGGGATTATAATGTTCTTGGTTCATAATCACTCAATGGCCTCTGTTCTGCTCTAATAAAAATATGTCAACCAAACTACTATACAGTGGGCAAGGAGAAACAGGCCAGCATAAAGAACCATATAAGGTCATATATTATAAGCCTTAGCAAAGTGTATGCTTGGATTGAAGGATCCATGCAGAGACTTTTTGCAGAAGGCACATACACAGGAAACCATGCAAACAGCATAAGCTGGGCCGTTAGCCCTGAAGACAGTAGACAGTTGACAGGTGGTGAGTATAACCAAGACAGAGGCCTTAGAGATGTTGAAACAGGAACAGAGGGGTCAGAGAGGTCAGCAGCAGGAAACAAAGGGAGGGGGGAGAAAAGACACAGAGAGGCCGATGAATGTGGAGACTGCATACCTGGAAGCAAAAAACGTATATATGTAACACGACTATTGTACTCAGTGGGAGGAGGGATTCTGAGGTCTGATGACTGACAGAAATTCTCCTCTCCTGCCTGTATTGTTCCATCAGTTATCTAATAAACAGAGATTCTGATTGCACCTGTACTGACTTTTGGATCTGGAATATATAGGAAATTAGTGATAATTAGTAATCGGTCTCTTGTAAGTAACAGGGCCTTACAATTGGTGCTGAACACCCGGGATTGGGCTACGGGTGGGTCTTTATGACCAAGATACAAATTTAAAGATTTGGATTCCCCTCAAGAAAAAAGAGGGAGGTACGTAAAGATTTGGATTCCCCTCAAGAAAGAAGAGGGAGGTATGTTCCCGGTGCATAGTATAGACCGGAGAAGAAGTGAGTGACGGATTCCCTAGGATGATGGCGGCCTGTAATGACGGCGTCGTGAGTATAAGTATTTTTAACCAAGCTTGGTACGTGTTGTTTAATTTTTGTTTTTGTTATATGAATAAAGTGTAAGAATAATTTGCTGTTATAAACTGGGACTGAATGAATCATGTCTCTGTTTAGGAGAGAGAAAGATGGCAATCAGGACATAATGGTAAATCAAGTTTCCCCAGTGACTCCGGTCGAACGGATGATGAGAGATAATCCCTTATTAGGAAAGGAAGTAGAGAAAGTTTTGTCTATTTTCACCCCCACACAGTGAAAACACCAGGTTTACTGATTATAGGCTGAGGGACAGTGAAGGAGAATAAAAGATTGTTCTAAAAGAAAACAATGGAAGAAATCCCCTTATCTGGGATCAGACCAGAGAGGGTGACAATTAATCAATTGAAAGAATCAGTCTAGTTACATAACAATGTAAACAAGATACACATCAACTGTAATTATGGAGTTCTGAACTTTGAGGTTTGTTCTTTGAACATTGCCGGTCACCTGGCCAGTGCCTGGCTATGTTTAATGAATAATTGCTCCTATATGTCGCCTGATGAAAGATAGCTAATTGCCTGCAGCAGGATAAGATGTTGCCTGTTTTCAGCTAGAGAGAGGGAGGGGGACTGCTGGGGGATTTTCTTCTGGTAATGGACGCATTGCCTGGGGGAAACTCCCGATTGAGCAGTCTCACTTGTTTGTTTAAAATAAAGAATTCATTCAATCAAAGTGTGACAGGAGATGAAGTTCAGAACTCTTTCGGTGAAGTATTTTTTTCCTCTGTAATTAGCTTGCTAGCTTTCTAGGTACGGAAATGACGCTGAGAGAAAGAAAAAAAAACTGTTTAGAAAACTTAGGGACCTGATTCTGTTCTATGTGTGATAGTTATAATTGTTGTGAATGAATGGGAAGATCTTCCATGCTTTGATATATGATTATTGTTTTGTGGTAATATATATTCTAGAAACAAAAATTGGTAATAGAGGAACAATAACAGCTATGATACCTGCAGAGTGTGTTTCAAAAGTTACTTTGCTTTTGAAGCAAAATTACCAGTGCAGCCGTTTCCCTTCTCCGTTTCCCTTCTGGAAGTTCTGTATAACACTCAAGCAATCAACGCTTTCTTAATTAGATTTTATGATCTCTGAAATTGAACTGCTTAGAATTCTTTGCTACTGGTGCAACAGAAGAAAACTGTTTCCTTTTTCCATTTGACCTTCAAAGTAGAGATTAAGATCCCTGCAGGATAATGTGGTATTCTGAGCAGATTGCAACTTGAGAATGATTTAAATCCTGAGTGAATAAGAAGTTAATCATGTTTGGATTTTGTTCTGATTGTATATGCTATTAAGCAAAATTAAAAGTTAAACAGGGATTTTATATATTATGGCAAGCACCTCATGGAGGTCGGGTTGGCTGTAACTCTCAGTGATTTGCTCTGAAATAACTTAAAAAGGGAAGTGTTTGCATTCTAGATGTCCACCAGTCTTTTCATGAAAAAAGTATCAGTTTTAAATGTCTGCTTCCCCGAACTGTAAGATTCAGGGTAAATTACTGTGTGTTGTTACAGGCCAGTGCCACCATGGGCGTTCCCTCATCTTCCCAGTTTTTATTTGCTATGATATTGGATTTTAGGATAAATTCACCTGTTTTTAAAGTTATGTGTTAGTGTCCAGAGCAAAAGTGTACTTTGTACTTTTTTGGAAGTCTTTTAAATTTCAGTTCCAGGAGTTCTGTCTTTAGTTGCTGTTTAGAATGAGCACATATATCCATTCAAAACTACACGAATTAAGTTAGTGGGACTGGGACACTGTTTAAGAATCTAAATTTATATTTTCTGCCTCCCATTTGTTTGACTTTTAACAATTGTTTTAGAAGCAGGATTAGCTGTTGTGTGCGAGCAGCAATACCAGAAAGCAATCCAAGAAGAGGAAGGGGGAAGGGAAATAGTATTCTTTTGTTTGTACTTGTAGAATTTCAGGCAACTGAATTGGTGGAGCGAGTGAAGGACATTCTGATAAGAAGTTATTTCAGATCTGATGCAGCACACCTATGGACAACAGCGACCCCTACTGCAACTACATAATGCTGACTTTTGTGTGACCTTTTGAACTGGTTCAAGCTTGTTTGCAATTTATATAGAATGGTATAATGGTATAAACAGTATTGTGTGTTCTCTCCTTCTGCTCTCTCTGGAGAGTGACAAGTGTCTGCTGCATTATGTTTTAAATGCCATCATGTATCCAGGAATATATGCCTGGAAGCTAGTGTATCAGGCTGTATTTCTGCTCTTTTTCTAAGCCATGCTTTAAGCTTATCTCTTTAAGGCTACTTTTGAATAAGTGATTCCCACATTGTCTATTTGATTTTGCTAATTACATTAGAGAGGTTCGACCAGAGCCTTGGCTTCGGATCGCGTTTCAAGAAATTGCTGATTGGGTGGCTACTACACAGTCTGTATCCAGCCCACCATTGTCACCGTTGCTTCCCCCTTTCCTGCCCACTTGAATGATACTGACACTTGGACTCATGTCAGTGAGTTGAAGGTTTCTGCAACGGTCAGCTCTGTTTGATCTACTTCCTTCCTGTATGAACTGTTGCTGACCAAGATAATTGCTGCCAAACCTGCTCCTTGGGACACCATCTGTTTCCTTCATCCTGATGGACAATTACTTTTACTTCTGCGTGTTCACAGTACAACCCACATCTCCAAAGAAGTTCTCACTTCAACCCCCTGCCTTGAACTGAAAACGGGACAGTCTGTTGAACTTTTTGCTCCATTGCTATTAAATGTAGGTTAGATGCTGGACTTCCTTGGTAACTTTCCAGACCCCTGCCATAACTGCTGAACTTGGTATGGCTATACGCCGTCTGCAATGCTTATTGTATGTTCAAATGAAAGCTGTTATTTGATTCTATTAGTAAGTTGTCAGAGTCATTGGAGCAAAATACACAAATGACTCTGCAAAAATAGACAAGCCCTAGATTTGCTCCTTGCTTCTGAATGAGGCCTTTTGCTCTTTTATTAATGCCATTATTTGTTGTATAGTCATAACGAATCATTCAGTGTTTGTGCTTAATGCTATGGATAAAATACGCCACCTGTCAGATTTACATATTGATGACTTTAAGGGAAGCCTGAATGTAGGTAATTGGTTAACATGCCATACACATGTGAATGTTTCCTATGCTGTGGTCCCCACTTCAGAATTCTCTGACTTGGTCTTATCTCCTGCACAATAAAAAAAATAAAATAAAAAAATGGGGGAGTTGTAGGGGTTAAGCGCGAGGTTAAGTGTTAGCGGATTACTTTAAGGGTTAAGGGATTATAATGTTCTTGGTTCATAATCACTCAATGGCCTCTGTTCTGCTCTAATAAAAATATGTCAACCAAACTACTATACAGTGGGCAAAGAGAAACAGGCCAGCATAAAGAACCATATAAGGTCATATATTATAAGCCTTAGCAAAGTGTATGCTTGGATTGAAGGATCCATGCAGAGACTTTTTGCAGAAGGCACATACACAGGAAACCATGCAAACAGCATAAGCTGGGCCGTTAGCCCTGAAGACAATAGACAGTTGACAGGTGGTGAGTATAACCAAGACAGAGGCCTTAGAGATGTTGAAACAGGAACAGAGGGGTCAGAGAGGTCAGCAGCAGGAAACGAAGGGAGGGGGGAGAAAAGACACAGAGAGGCCGATGAATGTGGAGACTGCATACACGGAAGCAAAAAACGTATATATGTAACACGACTATTGTACTCAGTGGGAGGAGGGATTCTGAGGTCTGATGACTGACAGAAATTCTCCTCTCCTGCCTGTATTGTTCCATCAGTTATCTAATAAACAGAGATTCTGATTGCACCTGTACTGACTTTTGGATCTGGAATATACAGGAAATTAGTGATAATTAGTAATCGGTCTCTTGTAAGTAACAGGGCCTTACACCGCTACACGCCCCGATACGAAGTGGTTAGCATCCGGGAGTTCAGGAGCATTCTGGGGTGGAGCGGAGGCAACACCTATCGCTAACCAGGCAGCAGTGATATTGAGCTGCTGCCCAGCTAGCAAAACATGGTGCAAGTTAGGTGCAGGTAGCCCTGGTCTATCTTTCACTGCGTTAGCTAACCAGGCAGCGGCTCAATATTATTGCTGCCCTGTTAACCTTGGGGCTAACTTTATATTTTATTGTAATTTTATTCTTTTTGTACACCACTCTGGTATATTGTGAAGGGCGGTATATCAAGCACCAATAAACCATAGTAGGCAAACCTGGATATTCAATGCCGGGGTCAGATATGACCTGACATTGAATATCCACACCCTACAATTTTAGCCTTGATTTAATTTTCCCCTAGAATATGCTTCTACATTCAATTTAAAGTCTTATGTGTCATCTTGAGAATTCATCTGGGGCTTTCAGTGACAAGTCCTGCTAATTTCTTGCAATTGTATTCTTTCAGTAGGGCGACTCGTATTAGTTTTCAGAACTCATTGGTCATACCTTCTTGTTCTAGTTGTTTGTGTGATACCTCTGCTCGAGCTTTTAGGTATTTTGCGTCAAGCTTTCAGAATCAACTACCTGCTGACCTTTGTCTACTTGATGATATCCTGAGTTTTAGGAAATTGTTGAAGTCCTATTTTTTTCAGCTAGCTTTTTACCCTTCTGAAAAGTAACAATTGTAATTGTCTGTTGTCATGATTTTACTGTGAATGTTTATTGTCCACCTTGGATTTTGTGAGAAGGCAATACATAAATATTTTTAAATAAAAAAAATGTTATTAAATTCTTATTTGCAAGCAAGACACAGCAGGCGTCTGTGACACATTGTCTTGGCTCTACCCAAGCCATCAGTAACAAGCACTTTGCTCCTTTTACAGAGGCTTCCAGGGGCGGCAGAACACTATTTTCTTGGGTGGGGGGGGGGGAAGCTCCGCCCCTAGACCAGCCAAACTGCTTGAGACTGCAATCGCTATCCTTCGCCTTCTGCCTGCCTGTGGTGATCCAGTCTCCAATGGGCAGGCAGGATGGGTATTTGCCATGATCTTCTGCCCGCCGGGGATGGGATCCCCGTGGAGAGCTTGTTGCCTTCCAGGTCGTGATCGCGGCTTTCCCCTATTTCTGCCCGCAGCAGATGGGATCCCCATGGGCAGAAGTGGGGGAATGCAGCGATTGCAGGCGGCCTGTGCAGCTCACCCCTTTCCGACACCTATGTGAGGCTTCTGTGCTGATGATGCCAGATGCAGCTATTCCTGTGCTGTTTTTTTGACAAATTGTAATTCAGTCTGGTAGTTTTCCTTTTTAAACAAGACTGTTGAACACCAGTGAGTCAGCTAAGGGTATGCATTCATTAGTACACATTTAGGGGTATGTTTACTAAACAGCGGTAGCGGCTTCCGTGTGATATCAGCTCCGATATCGCACAGAAGCTGCTACCGCTGTTTAGTAAACATACCCCTTAGTTAGTTAAGGTGCCTTATAAATTTTATGGCACAGAAAATCAATTTAATGCACAATCAGCTATGAATTAACACATGCATCCTTGATTTCTATATTTAAAAAGTTCCAATGTGGGTTGAAGAATTTTTACTAACACAAATGTGTGAAATGATCCAAAGAAATTAACCAAAACAGGGAAAAAAGCCAAATTTTCTGAAAACGAACCATTTTACCTGTGCACATCCCTAGAGGCAACCTTTTTTGCAT
Organism: Ichthyophis bannanicus; assembly: GCA_033557465.1. Classification (NCBI taxonomy): domain Eukaryota; kingdom Metazoa; phylum Chordata; class Amphibia; order Gymnophiona; family Ichthyophiidae; genus Ichthyophis; species Ichthyophis bannanicus. Next base: position 1,124,393,088 of record CM066031.1, read on the forward strand.
GCCTGAATTTATTTGTGCTGACAGCCTCTTTCTGGTAGCCAATAGGTTAATCCTCCATGTGTATGAACATTTATAGAAAGAAAAAATTGTATCAAGATACACCACAAGGAGATCCTGACTAAGAATAAACCAAAGAATGCTCACTGTTTTCAGTAGTGATTTCTCCACCAGAACAAGGCACACACTCAAAGCAGCAGGCTGGCCGTCCTTCCACAGACACTTTTCTGTGTCCCACTAGACAATTTTCACTGCAGACAGAACGTGGGATCTGAATACAAAATGCAGACAGATAAATTCTAGATTTACAAAATAGGCAGGCAGTGTAAAGTAGTCATGTGAACACCAAGCCTTGAAATGCAACATGCTTGCAGTTTAAAATTGCTGACAATGTAGTCAGTCCTGTGGTATAGGGCAGGTTTCCACATCAGCCAACTGTTGCTCCATAACACATAGGGTATTGCAAATTACCAGAATTTTTAGTCAGCCAAAACTTTGACCTCAATGCTAAGTGAAGCATAAATATTTTCACATCAAAAGCAAAAAGTTTGAAAATTGATTTTGCTAATAGTTCGTGAATGAAAAACATAGGATGTTTTCATCTGGTCCTTGTACCATGAGCCACTATTCATTGCTGCCACAGCCCAGGGTTTCTCAGGCTATTCCCAGACTATTCCATTTCTAGCCAGTCTGGTTTTCAGGATATCCATAATGAATATGGATGAGAAAGACAGGGTAGGAAGAAGGGGAGGAGGAGTGGCACTATATGTAAAAAATAATATCAAAGCTTTGGAATTACAGAGCTTAAAAGGGAGAGAGGAGGCACTGTGGGTTAAACTAGAAAGAGGGAAAGAGAAATCTATTTGCACTGGCGTGATATAGAGACTCCCTCACAAGAGGAAGAGGTGGATGGAGAGTTAATTGAAGAAATAGGCAGCATTGCTAGGAATGGGGAAGTGCCAGATGTTGATTGGCACATTCCTGCTGCAGTATCATCTAGAAGTAAGGAGATCCTGGATTCTCTAAAGGGAGAACTATTCAGGCAATTGGTAACAGATCCCACACGTGAAGGGGCCATACTGGACTTGGTGCTGACCAATGGTGAAAGTGTTTCTGATGATATAGTTAGAGATCATTTTGCATCCAGTGAACACCAGATGGTGTGGTTCAGTTTTAGGACTAGGGGTGAAAGAATCCATTCAAAAGCAAGGGTCTTAGACTTTAGGAAAACTAACTTTGCCAAGATGGGCCAATACCTCAGGAAGTCGTTTGCGGGATGAGAACAGCTGGGGGATATAGAAAAACAAAAACTGAAAGGGGATATTTTAAGGGCAACCAACCTTTTTGTTAAAATGGTAAATAAAGGTAAAAGGAAAAGGAGACCGCTATGGTTTTCGAAAGAAGTAGCTGAAAAGGTGAAGAAAAAGAGGGAGGCCTTCATGAATTACAAGAGATCATAGAGAGAGGAAGACAAGCATCTATATTTGGAAAAACTGAGAGAAGCTAGCAAAGCAGTCAGGAAAGCAAAGATTCAAAAAGAGAAGGAAATAGCCAATGCAATAAAATGAGGGATAAGACATTTTTCATATATGTTAGTGAAAAGAGGAAGGGCAAAAGTGGTATTGTCAGACTGAAGGGTGAAGGGGAGGAATATGTAGAAGGTGATGAGGATAAAACGGAATTGCTTAACAAATATTTCTGTTCTGTGTTCACAAATGAAGAATCAAGAACAGGACTTCAGAAAACACCCACAAACAGGAACAGTAGCGAGGGGCAGCTTGAAGAATTTTCAGAAGACTGTGTTCGTGAGAAACTAGCTAAACTTAAAGTAGACAAAGTGATGGGACTGGATGGGATACACCCTAGAATACTGAGGGAACTTTGGGACATTCTAGCAGCTCCACTGACTGATATTTTCAATTTATTTAGCTGTATTTATATTCTGCTTTTCACTGGGTCAAAGCGGTCAATTGGGGGATACATTTAACATGAGGGGATATGACACACATACGTTAATACTTACAGGGAATATGGGCAATGGAGGGTTAAGTGGCTTGCCCAAGACCACAAGGAGTGCCTTTAGGACTAGAAATCCCAGTCCCTCTGGCCTGAGATTGCTGTCCCCAGGTGGGACTTGAACCCACAGCCCTCCGGCCTGAAGTACCTTGTCCTAACCACTAGACCACTCCTCCCTGCCTCTTTGAAGTCAGGAGTGGTGCCAAAGGACTGGAGAGAGGCTCATGCAGTACCTTTACAAAAAAGTAGAAGTAAGGATGTGGTTGAAAACTACAGGCCCGTTAGTTTAACTTCGGTGGTGAGTAAATTGGAAACGCTGTTGAAAGAGAAAATTGTGAAGTTTCTGAAGTCCAGCAGATTACAGGATCCGAGACAGCATGGATTCACCAGAGACAGGTTTTGTCAGACAAATCCGATTGATTTATTTGACTGGGTGACTAGGGAGTTGGACCGAGGGAAAGCCCTAGATGTGGTGTATTTAGATTTCAGTAAAGCCTTTGACACTGTTCCTCACAGGCGACTTATAAACAAACTGAGCACCCTAGTATGGACCCTAAAGTTACTGCTTGGGTTAGAAACTGGTTGAGTGGGAGGCGACAAAGAGTAAGGTAAATGGAGCTCACTGAGGAGAAGAAAGTTACCAGTGGTGTGCCCCAGGGATCTGTCCTTGGTCTGATTCTTTTTAACATCTTTGTTAGTGATTTAGCAGAAGGGCTGTCGGGTAAGGTTTGCCTCTTTGCAGATGAAACCAAAATCTGCAATAGACATCCAGAAAGGTGTAGATAACATGAGGAGGGATCTAGCTAAGCTTGAAGAATGGTTTAGAATTTGGCAGCTGGGATTTAATGTTAAAAAATGCAAGGTCATGCATTTGGGCTGCAGCAATCCAAGGGAGCAATATAGTTTAGGGGGTGAAGTACTTTTGTCCACTAAAGAAGAGCGGGACCTTGGTGTGGTTGTGTCTGATGATTTAAAAGTAGCTAAACAGGTAGAAAAGGCGACAGCAAAAGCTAGAAGGTTGCTTGGGTGCATAGCGAAAGAAATGGCTAGCAGAAAAAAGGAGGTGATAGTGCCTCTGTATAAGTCTTTGGGGCGACCTCATTTGGAGTATTGTGTGCAATTCTTGAGACCGCACCTTCAAAAGAATATAAACAGGATGGAGTCAGTACAGAGAGTGTGGCTACTAAAATGGTTAGTGGTCTTCATTATAAAGCATATGAAGCCAGACTTAAGGATCTTAATATGTACACCTTAGAGGAAAGGCAGAATAGAGGTGATATGATTGAGATGTTTAAATACCTCTGTGGCATAAATGCACAGGGGGAGAGTCTCTTTCGATTGAAAGCAAGTTCTGCTATCAGGGGACATGGGGATGAGGGTGAAAGGGGATAGATTCAGGAGCGATATGCGGAAATATTTCTTTATGAAAAGAGTGGTGGATCCGTGGAATAGTCTCCCAGTGGAGGTGGTAGAGGACAGTATCTGAATTCAAAAAAGCTTTGGTCAAACACAGAGGATCTCTAAAGGAAAAAGGGGGACTGTTGTAATTGTTGATATGGAAGGACAGACTTGACAGGCCATGTGGTCTTTTACTGTCGCCATTTTTCTATGTTTCTGTGTTTCTATAGATTTACATTCACCACCTCCATGGAGTAAGACCTGCAGTATCTCATGCATATTCATTATGAAAATCCTGTAAATTCCAATTTAGAGTCTGCATCGGGGTTCTTAGCAAACTGTTTTGATGAAGATAGGAAAATGGATGTCCAGGAATTTATTAAAATTAAATATTTATAAAATGGTTATTATTTAGGTTGGGAATACTCTTGAGGAGATGTCTGTAGAGAAATGACAGTGAATGGCATGGTACTGTCGATGTGTAGTACAATAAAAACTCTTGGAATTTTAATTGATTTTAATCTTTCTTTGGATACACAAGTCACTGCTGTACTTAAGAAAGCTTTTTTTTCAGGCTTTACAAGTTTTAAGACAGATTTGACCACTCTTAATGGAATTTGATTTCAAAATGGAGGTACTGTTTCCTGCCAGTTATTGCAATACTGCAGCTAAGATGATTTTGAAATGCAAGAGGAGGGGCAGGACGGGACAGTGCCTTCTTTTATCCCCTTGCACTGACTTCAAGTGGATTTGTGAGCCATGATTAAGTTACTAACATTTGCTTTCCACATCTTGTGTAATGTTGGACCGTTTTATTTGCAAACTAGCATATCCGATGTTCCTCGTTGAATGTTTCACTCTCAAATGGAAACCAGATCGGATATTCCTTCAAAGACAGATATCAGATTGACCTTTGCTATGAATCATACGTTTCAAGGTGCCGCTCCAAAACTGTGAAATGAATTACCCCCAAAAAAATTCTGAAGACCTGGCTTTTTCAGAAGCTATTTCATGGGGGGCGGAGCCTGATGTCTAGCGGGATAGACGCTTTGCGTTGAAGCTCCCGAGAGGCCTACTCAGAATCCTGAATTAATACCTGCATAAATTTCATTTTTTGCTCTGAACTTACCGGGGTGCCTCGGGGGGAATGGCGGGCCACAAACCAGTGCGACTGGACCTCGGGTCTCCCTCTTCTTCACGCGGAAAACGCTCCAAAACAGAGTTCTTCCCCACAAAGGATGGCCCCACTTTGGGGAAACCCCGCAACGCCACAGGAGATCTTGGAGGAGATACGCGGTGTGAAGGAGCTGGTACAATCCAACGGAGCGGCGCTCCGAACCATGCGTGAAGACTTTGGCACACTTCAGAACCGGCTTGAAAGTCTCCCACTACGACAGGACAACATGGCGGAGGTCCTTGACTCGCATGCGGTGCGCTTGGTGAAATTGGGCAAGGCTGAGTGTATGATACAGAATTTTCAAAAAGAGCTGGAGGATAGCAATGATCGAGCTGGTCGCAACCATATGGGGCTCATTGGAGTACCGGAGGATGTGAGAGCAGGAGACATGCGAGAATTCTTGGGCAAAACTCTCCCCCCTTGCTAACGATTACTATTTACAGAGATCTGGAGACTGACCGAGCGCATCGTGTTCCTGCTAATATGGCGCTCAATCGGACGACTCCTCGGGCTCTCATTTTTCGATTATTGCGATACCAGTAAGTAGAGCAAATTCGCACTGCTGCCCAGGCGAACTATCATCTTGAATTTGAAAGTCATAAAGTTTCTTTTCCCCTGACGTGGCAAAGTCCACAGTTGACCGACGGAGGAGACTCCTTGCTTTTCGCCCTGGACTTCAATAACTACAGGCTCACTTTGGCCTAATATATCCAGTGAAGCTCAGAATGACTCTCCATAACCCAGCCATAACATTCGAAGATCCCGATCTACCAGCAATGTTTTTGGACTCCAAATAACGCAGATCAGATGCGCTAATCCAACAACTATGATTCAACAATTTTGATCTGTAACTCGCCGGATTTGCCCGCCATCTTGAACGGCCCGATGCGGTGATCCCAGCCTGGAATAGAGACTGTCTGGACTTTTCTTTCTATCTATAATTTACTTGGCCTTCTATCCCTCCATGATGTGCACCTCGGTGGGATTCGAAACATGCATAGTTTTACAGGTTATATGTTTTAGCTTGGGCCCTCTCTGGAGTTTCTCCCCGCAGACATTAGGTCGCCAGTAATTTCTGGGGTTTTGCTTCTTCTCTGGTGCACCTCGGTGCTTATTTTTTATACGGGGCGTTTCCATGATTTTCATTAACTCATTGATTATTATGTTATGTGCACAGTCATACATAGTTAAGATGAGGGACATTGGGAAACTGTGTGCATTATTGTGTTCTTTCTCAGAATTTATAATCTTTCTTGATGGCCTTGTGTCAGATCTTCTCATAAAACTTAAACGGCATTAATAGTCCAATCAAAAGAAAGAAAATCCTTAGCTATCTTACTCATGTGCATGTTAAGTTAATGTTTCTTCAGGAAATGCATTTAAATTCCGCTGCGGCATTGAAACTCAATACCACGCCTAATATGGCGACTGCCTTCTCTTCCGCTGTTTCCAAGCGGTGTGGGGTAGCCATTTTGGTTAAGAAGTCTCTGCAAGCTATAGTAATGGATGTTAGCTTTGACCGAAGTTTCTATACTCCTGATAGGTTAGTCAAATGACCGCTACCCAGCGCAACAGATTTTGGATATGCCGCACGGCCATTCACATGCTAACTTATATTATGTTTGAATGCCCGGTACTACAATATTACTGGAAAATACTGGGGGAAAAATAGGTCCCCTCTTAATTTCAATGAATGGTGGCATCCTGTCAGTCTATACAGTAAATATGAACGAATACCTCATCTGTTGGCTTCTTCCGTTCAGACCCTCTATCATTTGTCTGAATGGAGGATACTCCACGATTATGTTTCAAATGCTAAAATGCTAAATGCTCCCATCTGACTGTTTAAATTTATTTCACATGATCAGTCTATATTGCTGATATTCTTTTGTTTGTTTGGATGTATAATCACTGCTATATGTATACGCCTCTTTGAGGATACTCCTCAGTTCCAGAGAAGAAGCTTAGGGGTGGGGGGTAATTGGGGTTGCTTTCCTTATGTGTATATTTGTATTTGTCTCCTTTGGTTTGTTGTTTCGTTTGCTTGTTGTAAAATGAAAATAAAAGTTTCAAAAAAAAAGAAGCTATTTCATAAATAATGATGACCAGAATTCTGTAAATTTTATCGAAATGCAATACAGAATAGCTTGTGTTTTTTATAGCTTTTGATCAATCAAATACTGTATTATCAATGATATTAATGGGTTATTTGGATGTTATAATGTACACCGCCCTGACCCTTACTGTGGGAATACAGAGGTTTATAAGAACTTGTGTTAAATTAAATTAAATTAAATTAAATCAGACTAGATAGGGAAGCAGTGTCAAACATATCGGCCAGGGTCCATTTCCTAGCTAGTCAACTCTCTTAACTAGCCCATGCTGTTAACCTTGATTCCCCCCACCATTGCCACCACCAGTTTAACATTGCACAGAGGTGTCATGCTTCTTAAATTTCAGAGCAGGTGGGACTTTCCTTCTCTCCTGCAGCAAATCTGTCATCACTGTCACTCCCTCCTTATCCCCCATGGCTACTGCTGCTGCTTCTGACATTTTGGACAAGTCCCTGCCTTCAGTACTGTTTTTACTCCTGTATGCTGACACACCATATTAGAAAAAAATCCACTATGGCCTGCGGGCTTCTTAAAGGGGCAGGCATCCCACTAACCACCATAAAAAATGTGAGTAAAATAGGGATGGGCAGGAAAGGGGGAGAGAGACTATTGGGGGTGGTTGGGGGGACGGAGGGGAAACACATCCTGCCTCAATAGTCCCAGTTCTAGACTATGGAATATAGGTTTGGGTGTTCAGTATGATCAGTCTGTGATTCTTCACATAATAAAGCACGGTCATGCAACTCAGTTAGTTGGCGATATGTTATTTAGATAACTTACCTCTTTAGAATCCTGTCTCCAGATAATAGCACTGCTGTCCAAGAGGATTTCCTCTTGGGTGGCTCGAGCATCAAACCTCCCAATTTTTATCAGTTTGTAATTCTCATCTGGAAAGATCTGCAAGTTCATAATTTCAAACATGGCCGGTGTTTCCCCACTTTTCTCAAAAAATACTTCCTCCCCCCCTGGGGTATAAAAATGAACATTCCTCAGATGCTGAAGGACCTGAATTAATAGAAAGAATCCAATGAGCCAATGGTGAATTCCGCTGAATGTTTAAAATCTCTACAAGAGCCTCCTGTTCTGTAATTTTCTAAGGAAAATTTGGTACTTTTATAAGCAGGATGGCATTGATTTGCATATGAGCAATTCAAAATTTAACTTTGACAATGACTAATAATAAAGAAAAGAAAGATTAGGTTTATTATTATTTTTCGTAATAGCAATTATAATCATTTTGATTTAGAAGGTACCTTTCATCCAAACAGGATCCCAAAGCATTTTACAAGTTAGCACTCCAGGGAAGATATATTTATTAATATTGTTCAATTACAGTACCTTAAGAAAATAAAGTCTGAAGATAAATAATTCAATTGGTTAGAGCAAGGAAATGAAGGGGAAGTGACAATATAAAAAATTATAGCACAGTAAATCTTGCATGAGAAACCCACATCTTTCATGTGGTGTGGCTTAAACTTTCTACCATTCAGAATGTAAATAAATAAAAAAGAATTCTATCAGGTCGGGGGGGGGGGGGGGGGGGAGGATAAGGGAACAGAAGGCACATGCTCTAAAGCCCTCACTGCCTGACTCACAGTGTGTCAAGACTCATCTCGAAGTAATGACATTTTTAGGCCATTCAGTTTGTGTGCTTTTTGATAGAAATTAATTTTATTTTGATGAACTCCCTAAAATGTGAAACTGCACGCACAAAGACAAAAACAAAACTCAGGTAGTTCAACAGAGGCAAATTAGTTCAAGGCAATATAGCAAAACTTAATAGGCACAGTCCCATTTGAAGTCCACTTCAAACAAGCAAGTACTTTTCCTCATTCCTCTTGTAGCTGTGTTGATTACCTCCTGGATCTCAATGTGCCAACCTCCTCACTGACTTGGTCTTTTCTTCTCCACATGGGTACCATGAGGAGCACCCCAGACTCCTCACTTCTCTGGTTCCCTCAAATACACTCTCAGAAGATATAGTTTCACAAACATAACAAAAACTATCTGGCATTGAATTATGTACACCATACATGTTCCCTGGACCTCTTGGAAAAGTCCCAAACTTAATATCCTTGGAGAAAGACATTTAGAGAAAACACACCACATCCTAAAAAAATAAACAACAACATAATCTCAAAATACTCAGTTCTTTCCTTCTTGGATATATAAGATGCCCCAGTGTTCAGTCCCTGACACCATAGTGATGTTTCCACTTACCTCCTGAGGTACACAAAAATTCAATTCTTGCAGCTTGAATCCCTCTGGAACCTCTCCCTTTAGATTTCTGCTGCTTCAGTAGCTACTCAAGGTTCAACGTTCCAGCTTCTGATCCTCTTGAGATCTGCACTTCAATCAACCAAAAAAGGCATAGGCCTAGTTGGCCCGTGAGACCCCTTCTCTCTGTTGGAAGGCCTAGTCGGCAATGAAAAAAAGCAACTCTGCTGTCTTCAGAAGCCCTTGAGTCCTACAGTCCTCTAAGGCATACCTTGCCAGCACTGGTAAAGGACTCCAACAATTAAACAGGGTCTTTTCATAGTTCCCTCCAAAATACAGGATCAGAGTTGCCAAGTCACCCAGTTCCATAAGTGAGATTTTAAGCCAGTTCTGGATTTCTGACAGGCATGGAGGAGTAGCCTAGTGGTTAGGGCAGCAGCCTAGAATGAGAAAGACCAGGATTCTAATCCCACTGGTACTCTTTGTGGTCTTGGGCAAGCCACTTAACCCTCCATTGCTCAGGTATAAACTTGTGAGCCCTTTGGGGACAGGGAAATGCATACTATACCTGAATATAATGTGCCTTGATCTTCTCCTGGAAAGGCCTGAGCTAAATGCTATAAATAAAGGTTTCAGTTGGGCAAGCTATGCACTATATAAGTGCATAACCTATCCCCTTAACCTGGATTTTCACTAACTAGGGCAGTTACCCATGTAAATGCCTTTGAAAATGCTGCCCAAACTAAATTATGGGACCTCCAGCACTAATTCCAATGGGTAAAATCAGGGACTACAAATACATACTGCATTGCAATGCAAATTTAAAAAAGAATTGGCAAAAAATCTCACTCCTAGAACTAGGTATCTTGGCAAATCTGCAGGATAGACAAGCAGGCACATAATACATTATCTTAGAAACAGCACAGATTAGGAGCAGAGACTAAAGAAATGTCCTCACTATATAAACAGAGGAACACTTTGGTACCCTCTTAAACATGATTCCAATTAGAAGTGTCGTTTATTGCAAGTACAATGCTTAGGAGAAGTAAGCATCATGCCTTCATCTGTGCATCCCAATGCCAACATTTTCTGACCCATCACTCCTTGAAAAGTATAAAGGCAGGCCAGCATAACAATCCTGAAAGAAGATAGTCAATGTGTAATGAGGCACTTTATGAGCACCCAGTATCAAGGCACTACCTTCTTGAGATTCCTACTGAAGCCTTCTATAACATCGGCATAGTCCTCTTAAACCTCAACAGGTAGCTTTAGAAGGCGAGCATGCTGAACCAGAAATGGAAGTGGGACAACCCATGGGTGCCAGGGCTGCAAACCGTGTAAATGCCTTTCGAATATCAGGCCAGCTATCCTTATATTTTGTACAGGAAGGGGGAAATGCACCACTGTTTCTATTTCTCTGTTGATTTGTCTGCTTGGATGTGATATTGTTACTGTCATGAGATGGATTGGGGGGCAGGGTAATGACCCTCTTTCCCTCCTCCTCACCTTGTTGCTCAAACCTGGTACTAAGGCAAAACCATGCAAGCAGGAAGTCAGCCATCAGAGGGTGTAGAAGCAGACAGCACCACAACCCCGACGTTTGCAGGTAAGAACCGCGAAGCTGTTTCAATCCATTGCCGAGCTGTAGGGCCCAGTGAGGGGCAACAGCAATGGCAATGGGTGCCCCTGGATGTCTGGCACTCTAGGTGACTGCCTCATTCACCTAATGGTAGCATTGGTGCTGCCCTCAGATCCTGTTCTTCTTTCATGCACAGAACTGTAACACTTTTTGGAATTTTATAGCCCAAATGCATTATCACAAATATTTTAGCATTAAATTGTAGCTGCCATTTCCTGAACTCTTTTGTAAGGTTTACTAGATCCCTGCATATGTTTATTACACCTTCCATGGTGTCTATCCTGCTGCAGATTTTGGTATCATTCACAAAAAGGCAAACCTTTTACAACATCTGTAATATCACAAAAGTGTTGAACAGAACCAGACGAAAGGCTAATCCTTGTAGCACCCCACTGGTAATTCCACTTTACAAGGACCAATGCTACCATCAGGCACCGTTTCCGCCACTGTAGCCCCTCTCTGGGGCCTGCAGTGGTGGCAATAGCTCAGTCAGAGCCATCCCTGCAGTTCTTGGCTTGACAATTCCTCTTTCGCCCCCTCTGACACGTGTGCACAGTCATGGCCTGCCACTCCTGGCCCCTCCAACAGGAAGTTGTGTCAGGAGGGAGGGGGATAGAAGCAGCAGGTCATGAGTGCACACATTCGTTTTAAGGCTTGCTGCGGTGCTGAAGCTGCAGTTCAGCCGCCACTTCAAAGAAGGAAGGGAGGGATCGCCATGCCGCCCTCCTCCCCAGGTGAGAAGATGGATGCTGGGGGGGGGGGGGGGGGGGGAGCTCACGGAGGGCCTGCCTAGGGTGCCACAAATCATGACCAGTCCTGCATGTTGGATTAATTCTCAAGAGGTCTTCGGGCTTTTAGAATAGAGCTATGAACTCCTGACACAGGCAATCGCTGAAACATGGCCATTTTCGATCTTTTTATGATACATTAAAGGATGTTTTATTCCAAAGCCTACTGTCTTATTTCATCACTCACTCCTGATTTATCTGTGAATAAACTGTTTATGTTTTATCACTATCCCACATGACATTATGGTTCGCCTATCTAAGGGTCATTAGTTTTATGGAATGCCCTCTTGATTTTGTGTTGTTTCTAAGGTTAAATGACTGTTACCTATTTAAACGTTCCACTCCACTCCACTCATGATTTTATAAACTGCTATCACATGCCCACACAGTCCTCTTTACTCCAAGCCAAACAGCCCTATCCTGTTTAGCCTTTCTTCATAAGGGAGGAGTCCCATTCCCTTTATTATTTGTTGCCTTCTCTGGATCTTTTGTACTTCCACTATTTTAGAATTCCTATTCATGAGTTGGATATATGAAAATGGCACATAAATGGGCAAGACCCCAGAGCCATTTTAGAAAGCCGAGTATATAGACGTCCCCAGTACGAGAATGTCCAGGTAGCATGTGGGTATGGTTAAGGCATGCCCTGGGTGAAGCAAAAGAGATGCACATCGCGCTACAATTTCAGAATGGTATAAGCATGTCTGTCTCTGGTTATTCAGGCGGTCATGCCTATACGTGCTCCTGATCACAAATAAGGTGCAAAAGAGTGCTTGTTTCATGGCTGCAGTGCTTCCAGGGAGAAGAGCAACATGTGCTTTCATCATCACAATTAATATTTCCTGGCTGAAGAAACCAGCAGGTAAATACATATTCCAAACATATTACAGGCCTGCTTCCATACATCTGAGTATCTGAAATAGCAGGTCAGGACGTGTTAGTCTCATAACATCGTCGCCCCCCTTCTATACCATTCTGACTAGGACTTCCAGTTTGTAGGCATACGATTTGGGGATGTCCACATTTGTGAAATGGCCTACAGTTGTGCACATATCTGACATTTCTATCTGTGCAGGACCCATATCAAGAACAAATTACTGGGACATTCATTTTTTGGGATGGAGCAAGACACTGCTGCCATCCCCTGGGTTTTTGCACGTTCTGCTCAAGACGTCCCTTCTAAAGTGCTACTTCAGCCTTTTTGATATGGCACTGCCATAACTGCACACAATACTCAAGGGGGTATGTTTACTAAACTGCGGTAAACGTGAATAACGCGCATTGTACGATGTTAACAATCGTTAGCGCGCTATAGCGTGCGCTGTAGCGCATTAACGATCGTAAACGCGCTACCGCGCGTGATGCTCCGTGGCGCGGTAAAACAATGCAGAAGGCGGAGAGAGGGTGGAGAGAAGGGGTCAATGGGCGGAGAGTGGGCGGGGAGAGGCTCCCATTACAATAACGCACTGAATTTCAGAGCTGAATTCCAACGCGAATGAAAAAGGTGATAAGTGTGATACATGTGCACAAAACAAAAGGGCACAGAAACACTGAAAATGACCCCAAAAAATGGAAAAAAACATCAACCAGGCTGGCCAATAGTGGTATCAATGAGAAACATCAACCCCCCCCCCCCCCCGAGTAAGCTCCATTGAACAGATATTTATGTATTTCTTTATTTTAGTTATGTATTTATAAACCGCGGAAGGGTCCATACCCCGTCCCCATACAAGATGCATGGGCCCACAATGAAATAGCACTGTTCAGGGACTTCCCCACCATCGGACAGGGTTCCTATGGCGTGCAAATGTCCCGCAACATCAGGGTGGACATGTCGGAACTGGCAACCGGTCAGATGCTGGAGAAGGGGATACAGAGGGCTGCAGGCGGCACATGCTGTGGTGCAGCTGGGCCACAGTGGGGACTAGGGTGATGCCTAGCTGGCCCATAGGAATGCTGAAACAGTAGAGCAGCCAGACAGCAACTGCTGAGGGCCCAACATGGGCAAGAGTGTGCTTCCCACAGTGTCACAGGGAATAGTACCCAGCAGGTACCCCCAATGGCACGGAACATTGGCAGGCGGTGCTGGGGGAAAGCATGGGCAGCTATGCGGGCACCCCCACCCCAGAACACGCACCATAGGCAGCCGCCTACCTGCACACTGGATGGCTTGAGACCGCACACCACCAGCACCACCAGCAGAAGGGCATGTCAGCATGGTGGCTGAGTGATACTGGTGGTGGAGGGGGCAGTGGCAGCTGCCCAGAGCAGACCGTGGCCTAGCCCCCTTCACGTGGGTGCAGTGCACTCCAACAGACAGGCCCTGTCTGACCAACAGTCATGGTATCACCAGGGAACGCACCATCTCTGTGAGAACATGGTGGTGCTGTGCACAGAACCAGTGTATTCAAAAGCAGAGAGTCACAGGTTCAAGTCCCAGCAGTGGTTTCCGCCAACCCAGTCCTCATATTTTACCCACTACTAGAACGGGCTAATACAGACAGAACCGGTCTTGCAGATGACGTAAACATGCCCAAAACACCCACATTTTACCCTACAGAGCACAGACACCATAAACATGCACATTACCTAGAGCAGAGCCTCCCAAATGCAGTCCTGGAGGGCCAAACACCATCCCGGTTCCATGCTGCCTCTGATAAAGATGCCTGTGCTGCATTTCTATGCGCCACCCCCATGGTATGCAGATATATCTCATGCATATTCATGAGGGACAGTTGGCACCGCAGGACTGGAGTTGGGAACCTCTGCCGTAAAGCAGCAGCTAACAGGGGCAGACACACCCGCACCCACAGGCCCCATTATCGACAGCCTCCTGGAGAGGCAGGACTTTGGGCTCTGCGTGCATCTCCCAATACTAGCACATGCATACCGTAGTAATGCCACCCTAAACCTGGGAATATGTTACACAGCTATCAGAAGGTTGCTATGAGCACTGGCAGATAGCAATTCCTAGGTTAAGTACAATTTCCTGAGTGAGCTGCATCATAGCAACCTTTCTGATGTCTGTGGAGTGTGCTACAGGTCCTGTGTCTAACAGTGTTTCCCAACCTGGGGAGTGACTCCTACAGTATTGCGTACCATAGCCATGCCTGCACTGTGCCCAGGCCTGGTGTGGTGGCCTGGGCTGCCCAACACCTCTAGTGTTGCACAGTGCTTGCATAGGTGTGGGGAGTGCTTGTCTGTCTATCCAGTGTGTGGTGGCTTCCAACACCCTCCACAGCCCACACTGCTAGCACTGTTGCCAGTATTGGCCTGCCAATGTGCATAACGAGGAGCAAGGTACTGTGGGAATAGCCTGGATAGGGTGGCCTGGCCTGTCCGCATCTGCACAGGGCATAGGGCAATGGCCGGACATTGTAGTGCCCGGTACCACCTGCACGGACAGGGTGGCCATAGCATGTCCTGCTGGGAGGTCACTCTCACCCTGACTGAGCAGTGACCATGGCATGGCTAGGTTCCACCATAGCGCTATATAGTGTTTCTCATATGTGATATTTATGGGTTTCCTTTTGGGACCCAATCACTGATTTATCTGCTTGGTGTGTATGCTGATATCCCCGTTCTGAGTACATGCATCTCCTCCAGGACCATGCACTATAGACTAGCTGGCGGACAGTCTGCAGCTAGTATGTGTCTTGCTGGAACACCGTGCAGGGTGCAGCGGCTGGAGGCTTGCTGCTGGAGAATGTCAGATAATGGTGGGGGGGCAGCTGAGCATTTCCAGACCTGCTGTCTGTCTGCTCTTGCTGTATGGGTGTGTACTGCTCTGCATTGCTTGCCCTGTAGGGTGTTTGATCCCGAGTGGGACTGGGGTGATGGTTCCCTCTACTGCCACCAGGGCAGAGGGTTGAAAGTGGATCTGTGGGCGGGAGATCCTGTCCCCCACCCTGAGCCCTAGAGGGTGCGTTGGGTGGTGGTATGTAATCTCCCTGGTAACCACAGCAGAATGTGGGTGTGGTGCCGTGCAGTCCTCCTGTAGCCAGCCATGTGTTTATTAGCAGCTCTAGCCCACTGGTTACTTCACTGCCCATGGAGCCAGTGGTCATAGGTTCACAACCCACAGTGGGGTTCATTGATACGCCTGTCTTAGGCATTGTCTATTTTTACTGTATATTAGCAGAACCACCCTCAGGGTACTGTCACCTTAGGGTAGCTCAAAAGGCGCCCTATGGAGCGCCTTATATGGCGCCATATAGGGCGCGCCTTACACGGCGCCCAATAGGGCGCGACTTACGCGCCGCCCTATAGGGCGCACATTATACTTCGCCCTTTATTATATGCCATTTGAGAGGAATATTTAGGCGCTCCCTATAGGGCGCGCCTTACACGTCGCCTTATAGGGAGCACCTAAATATTCCTATCAACTAGTATATAATACATGACCATGTCAGAGAGAACGTCACTATTGGAACATATTTCATAGGAAGGGTACACCTTTCCTGACATATGAAAACTGTAACCCGCCTGCAGACTGCGGATTAAAATATTATAGTCGGCTTTCACAGGGTTACATGGGTGCCTCAGCCAGCCTTACTCATTAGGCACACTGGGGAATCTAACCCATGACTCTTGTACCATCAGCCTGTGTAGTACCATTGTGCTACAGCTCTGTTTCTGTCTTTGGGTGTCTGCGCATTATTGGTTACGATGTCCCGCCCATGTCCTTTTCTGGCTTTCCTTTCACGAACGCGGCTCCTAAAGCGAATTGCACTAACGCAGTTTAGTAAACATACCCCAAGGTGTGGTCACACTGGGGAGATATCCAGAGACATAATGACATTCTCAGTTTTGTTCTCCATCCTTTTTAGAATAATGCTTAATATTATATCTCCTTTTTAACAGGCAAAGACACTGGGCTGAACATTTCAATGTATTGTCCACCATGATTCCAAGTTCTTTTTCTTGGGTGGTGTCTCCTAACTCAGAATCCAGCATTTTGTACCTGTAGTTCAGATTATGATTAACTATGTGCATCAATTTGCACTTGTCCACATTAAATTTCATCTGCCATTTAGATGCATCGTTTCCTAGTCTCAAAAAAATCCTTCTGAACATCCTTGCAGTCTTTTGCCATTTTAATGACTTTACATAACTTTATGTTATCCTCAGATTTGATCATCTCACTCATCACTTCTATCTAAAGATCATTTATAAATATTTTAAACAGCACCGGTCCCAGTATAGACCCTTGGGACATTCCAGTGCTGACCTCTTTTTCCATGTGGATAAATGACCAAATAATCTTACTTTCTGTCTCCTGTCTTTTAGCCAGTTTCCAATGCTCAAGACCTGGCCTCCTATACCATAACTCTTTAATTTTCTCTCATGAAGGACTTCCTCTAATACCTTCTGAAAATTCAAATACACTATATCAATCATCTCACTGATACCCACTTGTTTGTTTGTACCTTCAAAACTATGTAATAAATTGGTAAGGCAAGACTTGCCTTTGCTAAACACATGCTGATTAATTCCTATTAAGTCATGACCGTAAGATCTAGAGCTTAGTAGTTGGTATGAAAGGGCAGACTGGATAGGCCATTTGGTCTTTATCTGCTGTCATGTTTCTATGTTTCTTCATATGCTTCAGCTATTTTGCACAGCACCAACATCAGAGTCACCAGTCTATATTCTCCCAGGTCACCCCATTCTGGGAGAATGACTTATGTACTAATCTTTATGTGGTGGCTGTGGCTTTAAATATTGATTCCAATATCAACAAAACTCAGCATATACAACTGAGTCCATTTCATTGATGGCAGCCCAACCACAGCACAATATGATTTTCCAAAATATAAGAATTAAGATCTACCATACTGGGTCAGACTAATAGTCCATTGAGTCAAACATTCTGTCTCACATGGCAGCCAATCCAAGTCACTACAAGGGCTAACAACGTCTGGCAAAAAGTAATCACAGCTGGTCATTATCAATATATTACGGCTGATCATTACAGATTGCACCATGGACCAGAGATCACTGTAGTGACGATCAATTACTTTAATGTTCCAGTTAGACTGAATCAGAAAGATCTTGAAACAATAATAATATTGTGTTCCTACCTTCCATGGATGCAAATTCTGGAGACTGTAAACAGTGCAAGCCTTATCACCTGACAATGAGACTTTATCTTTGCATGAGAAAAGATCATGGAGTGAAAAGGCAAAAGCGTAGACAGCAATGTAAGCCTGGAAAGTATAACTCAGATCTCCCAACTCAAAGAGAGAGGTCACAAGTGGCTCAAGCTCCTCTTCCCCTGTACAGAGTCTACCTGGCTTAAAGTCTTCAGCTGGCATGCTTCGAAGGCTGCCATTCTCTGCCCATTTACACCCAAATGCCTTCTCCCAAAAGACCTTCATGAAAATGTCATTCTGATAGGTGAATGGATGGATTCTGCTGAGAAAATGGCTAAACCCGGGCATGCTTCCATTGTGAAGAACCAATCCAATGGAGCCATTTAACAACCTCCAAGCATCATTTGAGAAGAAGCCTGGAGTAAAGGTAAAACCAAGAGAGTAGACCCAGATCTTGTCAGTCACTGCCTGGGCAGACAAGGCCTCCAGGAGTGGTTTCATGTGCATTTCCTCACAATACATCACAATCACGATTGCTGTGGATTTTTTGATCACGTCTATAATTTCATTTATTTTGTAGTGTGAGTAATGAAAATGAACTTTTTCCAAAAATGCCACACAGCCTCCATTAAATCCAATCTTTTCCTTCAACCGTTGTCCAGCTATCTCTCCTAAGTCATCATCCCTGGTTAAGATTCCAACCCAGGTCCAGCCCAGGTAACTCAACAAGTGTGACATTGCAGCGTCCTGGGTCCTTTCATTAGGGGAAGTTGATAGAAATGAAGGGAACTGAAGTCTGTCTCCCAAGAGAGAATCTAGGATTCCATAATTGATCTGAAAAGAGATGTGGGACCTGTTATTAGTAAAATTGTTATAGCGCTTTGTATTTAACTTATACAGTACCTTCTCTCCAGAGTTCAAGGCAAGTTACAATCAGGTACAATAGGTATTTTCCTGTCTCCAGAGGGCTCACGATCTAATTTTGTATCTGAGACAATGGAGGGTTAAGTCACTTGCCCTGGTTCACAGTCTACTGATCTAACCATTAGGCTACTCCTCCCCTTCGCTTGCCTGCCTACATAACCCAGTCACTGAAGCAAAAGTCCTCAGTAAGAGTCTGCTTTAGGAAGTAAGTTTCTTGTTAATCATTTATACTATGATCCTTATTGTTACAGTGTATTCAGTTGAAATATACTGTCTGTTATGTTCCTTGTAAACCGTCTTGAATTGTAGAAAGTCGTTATATAAAACCTGTTAAATAAATAAATACATAAATAAATAAATATGGAACCTGAATCCTATCCATAGGTTTCTACTGCTATTAGCTATACATTTGGGAGCATGGATTCAGACTTTTAGTTCATTTGGAAACCAAACATCTAAAAGGAAGATATTTAATAGGGATGTGCGATAATTTCAAACAACATGGGAAATGTCATGATATTTCCTATAGTGTTTCATGTCATATTTGAACAAAAACAGAATTAAAAACAGAAAATTTTATCACCTCCTGTCTGCTGATAACAGTGCTTACCATGAGCAATAATGCTTATTATGGAATAATAGTGTTTACTACTAAAGGTTAACACATGAATAATGAAGTTAACTTGCTTTAGGTGCCATTGCACCCATAGAAATAAAAGGACTGTGGGCATTTAGCGTACATTAATTTCATTAACACACATTAAAACCTTTAGTAAAAGGGCTCCTTTGCCCACTATTTGCATATATGTAACTAGTGAGCACAGTTGCTCAATTCTCTGCACGCTCACTCAATAGCACACGCGATTGCTCTATAACTCACATGATTTGCCCATAGTGTGCACTATTAACTAGTAAGCAACTTAACAACACTTTCCTCCAAAATGAAATTTAAAAAAACAAAACAAAACAAAAAGAATCCCACTAATGATATAAGAAACCAAATCAAATCAAACCTTTTGGCCTGCACACCACTAATATTTAATTGCCTTATCATAAATGTAGTTTAGGGAAGCTGTGCATTGGCAGAAGTGAAAAACGCAGGTTCATTTCCTGGATTCAGCTTCTACTTACTTTGGACCAGGGACAGCTGAAGGATTTTTGCTGCCCTAGGCTGGCCCGGCTACCACCCCCCCCCCCCCCACTCCCCTGCTGCCCCGAGGTAGCCCAGATCCCATCCTTCTGCCCCTGCCATCCATCATCTCACCTTCTTCCTCACAGGGTAGGGGGGCACCACAACCCATTATCCATTCTTGAAAGCAGTGGCAGAACAAAACACTTCAGCACCATGGTGGACCTTGAAGCACCTTTGTCCATGTGTGCACTCATAGCCTGCCACTCCTGCCCTTCCAACAGGAAGTTGTGACGGAGAGGGTAGGAGTGATGGGCAATGAGTGCATGCAGGAGCTCGGGTGCTTTAAGGCTCACCCTGGCATCGAAGCGGCTTCCTCTGCCCACTTTCAAGAATGGTGGTGTGGGGGGATTGGCCCTACTATGGAGGCAATGTTCACAGCCTGGAGGGAGGGAGGGAATTAAGGATGTGCATGGCCCAACAAAAGTTCAGTTTGTGCTCATTTTAAACATTTTTTTTCTGATTTTTGGGCATTTTTTTTATGTTTGTCTCAGCTATTTGTTCTTTGCACATGCATTATATGCATGCTAGAACTATAGCCATCACAGCAGTAGACACCTATAGCAGGAGTCATGTTGCGTGCCTACGTCCTAAAGGAAGGCCGTTTCTTCAATGGATAAGAATAAATGTCAAGTTTATAGCTGCAAATATAATTCCATATTGTCCTGCTAGACCAGTTCAGACAAGTGGGCTATGTTCCTCTACCAGCAGATGAGTGGAGACAGCCAATGAAATGCCCAGGTTTCAGTGACATCACTCCCATACCTCTATCAGCCTGAGCCACTAGAGGCAACTCAGTGTTTTTCTATCTCCAGCAGATGGTGGTTGGATTTTCTCAGCTCTGATAAAATATGAACAAATGAAGCTTTAATTGAGAGGAAAAAGATTGAATTCACTTGTGAATGACCACTTGCGGGTGATTCTGTCACTTAAGCACAACGAGGGAGGCTCCACTAGTCTGTGGCCTTTATGGTAGCCATAGGAAGAGGGAAAATTGGTTCAGTTCTATGCTCTTATCCTGTTAAGGGCCTGTTGAGCAGCCAGAAAACTGGAAGGATTTGGAAGAATTTAAGCTTCCTCAGACAACCTCAATGCCCTCTCCCTCCTTTTCTGTCCCGCCTGCTTTCCCCCAAAGACTGAAGATGGCTCAGAGATATGTGAATTCAAGCCTATTTAAAAAACAAAAAAAGTGTCTGGGGAGTAGCACTGAGCCTAACATGGTTTTCTCTGCCTGGGGCTTCTAGGGAGTGAGTAACAAGGCTTGACCTCATCGTTGTCCTTGTTGGGAGCTCCTAAACTTGTCCATTTTGGGGAGTAAAGTCGGGGGTGGACCATGGGCAATTGTTGACTCAGCATCAGGGCTTCCCACCTTTTTCCAACACATGCTGTTAGCACTTTCTGTCTTTGCATGCCTTGCGTCCTTGCAGTGCCAGCGTGCATTCTGTCTGAGCGGCTCCAACTTACATTCCTGCCCAAGCACCTGTAATGCATGCTCCTGTAAGCGCTCCTTTAACAGACGCTCTTGTGCTTGTGCAGCCTTAGCACGTGCAAGTGTTTGCCTTACCTTAACTCTTTATGTCATCTTCCAGGAAGTGTTGTAACCTGTGGCAAGGAAAGAACCCCATCACTGGATTTTGGAATTTGTTCATCTTTCATGGCTGCCTCTGACTTATCACTGGTGGGCCCATATCCCTTCTTCCACTCAGAAGATTTGGTTGGCCCAGCATTTTCCACCTCAAGGTAGGTGGTGACTGTTGACACTGTGGATAGGAATAATAGCCCGGCCTTGGGTTCCAGTGACTGCGCTTCTGGCTGCTCCCCTTCTTCAGAGGGTTTGGCTACAGCTATCTGCTTGGTGTCATTCACAGGGAGAGGAGCACCCATGATCCAGGTTGTCCTTCCCAGAATTATTTTCCCTCTTCAGCAAGCCTGGTCCTTTTGGAATAGAGACTCAGCTCCTGCAGCCTCTGGATTCCCTGAAACTCAGTCACGTGAGAGACAGGAAGAGTGTAGAAGCCTGGTTTGAGTGCCTCCTGCTAAGTGACCCAAGGGAGGTTGTATTCTGTAGATATGGATTGGCTGGCATCTGTCTGAGACTTGGACTTGAATGCTGGTTGTGATGTCTTGGTTACACAGTCTGATGCTGAGGAAGGAGTGCTTTCACTTTTAAAGGATCATTTGGAGGCTGGCATTGTCTGCCTGTTCTGGAAGGGACATTGCTAGTAGCATTGCTTGCTTGAGTTTCATCCATCTGGTATTTGGTTGACACTCCAGTGGCAGAAGAGGGGATGCAGGTTCATCCACTTCTACAAGCAGCACATAAATTCACAACAGTCTTCCCATTTCTGGAGATTATCAGGAGCATGTTCCAGGTGGAAGGGGACCTTCCCAATTCCCTGCCTAAGGGATTTGCAAAACAATGCAATGTGTGCCTTTGAGACAGTCCTGACTCCTGGTGACCCAGAAGCTCCTGGGTTTTTTTGGCAGTGTCACTGGAAGTAGATTGCTAGGCCTTTCTTCTGAGGCAATGGAGGGTTAAGTGACTTGCCCAAGGCCACAAGGAGTGTTAGTGGGAATTGAACCCTGGTTGCTTGGTTATCAAGCCAGTGTTCTAACCACTAGGCTACTCCTCCACTCCATCCTAAGGGGTTTAAGTGTGTAAAAAGGATGTAAGCTCTCCTGGAGGAGGCGTGCATCACATGGTTAGACATACTCAAGATGGATGCACAGGTCACGGTGGTCACGAAGCAGGCCTCAATTTCCATGGAAGGCAGATTGACCTTAAATGACTCTCTGGATAGAAAGGTGGACTCTCTGCTGACAAGCCAGTTTGCAGCAGTAGTTGCTATTCTCCAATTGGTGGTGTGTGCAGGCCTGATATCTTGAGCCTTGCTCCTGTGGATTTAGTTTTTTCCACTGGATAATACTGCCCCCTCCTTTGGCATTGGTTACTACCTTCCTTCTGATGCCATGTATGTCAAAGTCCACTTGATGGCTAGGGATATTGCCCTGTTGATGGCGATGCAGCATTGGATTTGACTCCGCCACTGGGTGGCAGACTTGTTCTCCAAAGCCTGGCTAATTCAACTGGCCTTAAGGGGAAGCTCCTTTTAAGGCTTCTTTGGAAGGGTTGGTGAAGGTCATGGGTGAGGCCAAACCTTATTGCTTTCCAAAAGATAAGCTGAAAGGGCCTGGGAAGCATACAGAGCCACTCCCCTCTGGAATCCTTCATCATGAGCACACTAAACTGACTACCAGGGGTCTCTGGACTCTTGTCATTATCATCCTGGGAAGCCTTCCTTCTCTTCTTTAGGATTTTGTACCCATAATCAGGCCTTTAAGGGGGTTCATGAGCCCAGCTTCTCTGTCCCTTCCAGAAGGGGTCCCTCCCATCAACACAATGAAAGTTTTGGGGGTCCATTCCCAGATGTCACCAAGGATTACTGGATGCTCAACACCATATAAAGCGGTTATGTCCTGGACTGCAAGCAGCCAATCTTGGAAGCATTGGTCCTCTCTCCATTTGGTTCAGCGGTCAAGAGAGCTACCACACGGGTCACATATTGAACAAGTTACCTCACCTGAAGGTGGGGGTGCCAGTGCCCCCAGCCAAGCAAGGCAAGGGCAGATATTCCATTTATTTTGGGCTGCCAAAGAAGGATGGCTCCTTCTGACCAATGCTCAACCTCAAGGGGGTCAATGCTCATTTGCGCGTGTTGCACTTCTGAATGGAATTTCAGATCTGTGTTTGCTGTGATGCACCGAAAAGAGTTCTTAGTGTCTCTGGTTTTGGCCAAAACTTATTTTCATATTCTGATCTGGGAGGATCAGCAGGGATTTCTGTGTTTTGCCATGCCTGACTCACACCTTCAGTTCACCGTCCTCCCTTTAGCCTCCACTTTGCCCTAAGAACATTTTCCAAGGTCATGGTGGTGGTGGCTGCTGCACTATAGTGCTAAGGACTATGCATACACCCATTTCTGGATGACTGGCCCATCTGAGCCCATTCTCTGTTGGAGACATCTCGGATTTCAGCCCAAATGGTGTCCTTCTGGAAGGACTCGGCTGGGTAGTCAATCAGGAACTTTCCCATTCCCTATAATTCCTGGGAGCATGGTTCAGTGCTCGAGTGGGCAGAGTCATCCTGCCAGAGGATAGAGTGCAGAGATTATTGCAACAACATGAAGTGTTCTGTTCTCAAGAGGCTTTCAGTGTTTGGCATCATCTACTGTCTCAGCCTGATGGAGGCAGCAATCAAGATGGTGCTATGGATGCATGCTCATTTGAAGCCGTTCCAGTGGCCCTTTCTGACTGGAATTTGAGTTCAGGCTTCTGCTCCAGCTGGGAGTGAGAGCCAACTTGTGGTAGCTGAAGTGGAGCATTCCACTGGATGATCACTTGTGGATTCTTCTGGTAAAGGATGCCAGTCTTATGGGCTGGGGAGCCCTTGCCAAGACCAAATGGCCCAGGGCCATTGAAGCTGCAGGGGGGCATTATGATTCATCAACTATCTGACTGGCCCTCTTGCATTTCCAGCCCTTTGTCAAGGGCAGGGTGATGCAAGTGTTCTTAGATGACACCATGGCAGTAGCATATGTCAATCACCAAGGCAGTATAAGGTGTGCTGGAGTGGCCCTGGGGTTGGATCTATGGTTCTCTGGGCAGAAATGAGTCTCCTAGTTCTGTTCGCTCAGCACATTGCCAAGGTGGTCAATGTGGAAGCGGTCATCCTTGATCGTCCCTCTTGATCCCAGAATGTGGAAGTCGAGGGAAGATAAGGATGCTTGCCTGTTGGATGTCCAGAGGATATCTCTCCAATATTTGGGGGTTAAGAATTCCTTTCGTAAGTCAGACCACCCTTTTTTTGTGCTGTTTGCTAGCCCGTGCAAGAATTGCGCAACATCTCATGTCTACACTGGG
The DNA here is from genome assembly GCA_033557465.1 of Ichthyophis bannanicus. Taxonomy (NCBI): domain Eukaryota; kingdom Metazoa; phylum Chordata; class Amphibia; order Gymnophiona; family Ichthyophiidae; genus Ichthyophis; species Ichthyophis bannanicus. The sequence goes on from CM066031.1 coordinate 1,124,417,562, forward strand.
GCGCTGGATCAAAGAGGCTTTTGCCTTGTGTATTTGTTATGGAATGGTATGGCTCCATAGGTTTGTGCTCACAAGCACTAGTATCCTTGTGGGCCACAGCGTAACTCAGTAGACCCCTCAGATATTTGTCAGACAGCAACATGGACATCACTTTCCACTTTTTGTGAAGTATTACTGCTTGGAGGTGCATGCTCAGGCGGACACAACCTTTGGCTCAAAGGTTTTGTGAGCTGCTATGTTTTCTTCTTGCCCAGCGGTGGCATAGCTTTGGTATGTCTCACTTGTCTGGACTGGTCTACAAGGACAATATGGAAAGTGACAAATTTATTTAGCAGATATTGTCCTTTTTTTGAATCCTACTAGACCAGGTGGTACCTTTTGGTGGTAACTTTTAGTCTGCTATGATCTGCATGGTTGGCCATGTGGGCTCATTTCCTACTGACAGCCTTCTGTTCAATCTTTCCTGTGTATAATTTCTTTGCTGTTTGATTAATCATTCTTGCCCTCATTGAGATTATGTGATTATGCTTTGAGATGAATACTGAGTTGCTCCTAGTGGCTTGGGCTGATAGAGGCATGGGAGTGATGTCATTGAAACCTGGGCATTTCATCGGTTTTGTTTCCACTCATCTGCTGGAAGGAGAACACAACCCACTTGTCTAGACTAGTCTAGAAGGACTCAAGGAAAGGACATTGTCTAATAGTAAAATGTCATCATCCATGATACTATAATCCTAGTATGGACATAGTCAGATTGATTTGTAAACCCAAAAGATCACAGAGAAGCTTCCATTCAATAATAATTAAAAAAAACAGGGAAATGTAACAACAGTGTGCCTTATTTCCTCATACAAATGCTGGAAGAATGGGATATGCTGTCATAACTATTTAAATCAAACCTAACACTTGATAGGCATGTGCATTAGTTTTTGATGAATGGAAAAATCAAATGAAAATAGTAGTTCCAAATCCAGTGAACTGAGTTTGTGTTTGGAAAATTTGGATGAACTACCATTCATAAACATTGTTTTCATTGTGCATGTGCATGTGGTAAGCACTTGGAAAAATATGGTAGGTGGATAAGGTCAAGGGTGGCCAGCAAGCAGCATGAGGCACTTTAGCCAATCATGTTGGGAAATCCTTGACAAAAGGCCAAAGAAACATATTGCTGGTTGAGTTGTTGCAAATCTCTTGGGTCCTGATGACTCTACAGGGCTGGAAGACCCCTTCCTGAATAAACCTGAGAGAACAATTTTGTGTGTGCCTTCAAACTAGTGAGGAAGGGGTGCTGGGGCTTAGGACAGTAAAGGAGAAAAAAAGAGATTGAAAAAAAACCCCAGGTCTTTTGCAGGGTCTAGAGTGCTTTCCTGCCTTGCTGTTGTAAGCTTAGGAGTGGTGCTGTCTCTGTCTAGTCTTTGAACTTAGAGTTTGAAAGTATAGCGGGACTTCCTCTTTTAGGAAGTGCCTCTCTGGAAGGGGGGAGGGGGAGGGGAAATCAGGAAAGTCAAAGAGAGGCTAGGAAAGTTCTGCTTTTACAGTTTGCCAATTGCCAATTGCTTATTTTCCTAATTGAGAGCATTGCTCGAAGGTATGCACTATGTAGTGATCCAGACAGATTATCTGTACTTTAAGTAGGCAGTGGCAGTGGGGGAGGACAGTTTGCTATATCTATCTATTCCATCCCACAATCACAGACTGTAATAGCAGCTGTTGGGATTGGAGAGAAGAACTTCTTACTGTGCCTATCCTCACACACACTCATAAGAACATAAGATATGCCATATTGGATCAGACCAAGGTCCAGTATCCTGTTTCCAACAGTGGCCAATCTAGGTCATACATACCTAGCAGTTTCCTCAAAAAACACAGGTTCCACAATGCTATCATAGGATACAGTGAAATAAATTTTTTGGGAACAATCTTTCTCACTTATGGCTATACAGAAAAGTCACAACCCAGTAAAAATAAAGTATATTAGAAGAGAGTAATTAATTTACCTAGAGGATTTTGGAATTTCTGGGCCTACAGCAGGTTCTGCAGGTGACAGTTCTTCTGAGTAGCAGAGGTCTAGGGGGTGGTTCGGGGTGTGAAAAGACAGGCAGTCCCTGTCTCTAAGAGCTATGAATCCCACACTGTTCAGATGATCCCAAGGAAGTGAGTGGGTTAAAGTAGCAATAACATTGACTGAAAAGCAGAAAAGCATCAGAAAAGGACCAATATGGCACCAAGATTTCTTGAAAGGCCCTAAAGCACCTGAAGAGAGCTAACACAGCAGCAAGATGCTTTGGAAAATTCAAAGACACCAGAAGAGAATGAAGACAGCACCAAAATCAGCTGGAATGCCCTAAAACACCCGCAGACTGCCAACATATCTAGAAGACAGGATAGAAGTCACAACAACATCTAAAGTGAGCCAACATAGTAGAAGGATTGATGGCAAGGCACTAAATTACCCAAGGAGGAGAAAAGAGTATATCAATTGGCTTTGAGGCCCTAAAACATACAAAGAGGACCAACTCAGCACCTTGCTCAGCTGCAAGACCCTAAAACATGCTAGGTGGAGCAGCAGAGCACCTTGATCAGCTACAGATGTTTAAAACACCCAAAAGGGACCAGCAAGTACCTTGATTGATTTAAAGACCCTAAAACATGCCAGGAGGACTAGCAGCAGAGTCTTCCAATCAGCTATAAAGTTCTCAAACACCCAATGAGGACAAATACAGCACCATGATTGGTTGTAAGGCCTAAAACATGCCAGGAGGACCAGACCTGTGGCAAGGTGGACTCTAAGGGCCTACAACATGCTGAGAGGACCAACAAAACACCTTGATCAGATGCAATGCCTTCAAACACCCAAAGAAGATGAGCACAACACCTTGATTGGCTGTAAAGCCCTAAAACATTGCAAGAGGGCCAGCAGAGCCCATGATCAGCAGTAAGGCCCTAAAACACCAGAGAAGAGCCAACACAGCAACAGAAGAAGCCATTTGAGCCAAGGCTGCATCAGTGGGGTGAGTTTAGCTAAGCTGTGTGCCCAGGGCCGGATTTAGCTAGAGTGAGGCCCTACGCCAAGAAAAATTGTGGGCCCCCCCATGTCCCCGTGCAGTCCTGGGCCCCCCCGTGTCCCCCCCCGTGCCTCCGTGCAGTCCTGGGCCCGCCCCCGTGCAGTCCTGGCCCGCCCCGTGCAGTCCTGGGCCCCCCCATGCAGTCCTGGCCCCCCGGACAGCATCACGGCTGTCTGAGGGGCTTCAGAGGGAGCCCGCGCGAGGCCCCGGCTCCCTCTGTACAGCCGCCAGCGTGAAGAGCCTTTTCCTTCACGCTGGCGGCTGTTTCTGTGAAGCCGGGAATGCTGGGAAAGGTTAAAGGGCAACCCCCCCATAGCCCATTGCCAGTCCTAACCCCCCCATCAGCCCACAGTCCATTACCAGTCCTAACCCCATCAGCCCACCTCAAGTCCTAACCCCTTCCCATCAGCCCATTTCCTGTCCTAGCCCCCCATAGCCCAATTCCAGTCCTAAGCCCCCCCAACAGCCCACAGCCCATTACCAGTCCTAACTCCATCAGCCCACCTCCAGTCTTAATCCCCCAGCCCATTTCCAGTCCTAGCAACCCCCCCAACCCATTACCCGTCCTAGCCCCCCATAGCCCACTCCCAGTCCTAATCCCACCAGCCCATTTCCAGTCCTAATCCCCATCACCCAATTTTTAGTTTAAGCGCCTCAATAGCCCATTACCAGTCCTAAGCCCCCATCAACCCACTTCCAATGCTAATCCCATCAGCCCATATAGACTTAGCTCCCCCATAGCCCATAACCCCCCCATAGCCCATCACCACTCCTAACCCCCCCATAGCCCATTACCAGTCCTAACCCCCCCAACAGCCACAGCCATTACCACTCCTAACCCCCCCAGCCCATCACCAGTCCTAACCCCCCCAGCAGCCCACAGCCATTACAACCCCTAACCCCCCCTGCGAATCTCCACTAGTACCCCCCCCAACAGCCCAGAGCCATTACCACTCCTACCCCCCCAGCCCATCACCAGTCCTAACCCCCCCAACAGCCCACAGCCATTACCAGTCCTAACCCCCCCAGCCCATCACCAGTCCTAACCCCCCAACCCATTACCAGTCCTAGCCCCCCATAGCCCACTCCCAGTCCTAATCCCACCAGCCCATTTCCAGTCCTAATCCCCATCACCCAATTTTTAGTTTAAGCCCCCCATAGCCCATTACCAGTCCTAAGCCCCCATCAACCCACTTCCAGTCCTAATCCCATCAGCCCATATAGACTTAGCTCCCCCATAGCCCATGACCCCCCATAGCCCATCACCACTCCTAACCCCCCCATAGCCCATTACCAGTCCTAACCCCCCCAACAGCCACAGCCATTACCACTCCTAACCCCCCCCAGCCCATCACCAGTCCTAACCCCCCCAGCAGCCCACAGCCATTACCACTCCTAACCCCCCCAGCCCATCACCACTCCTAACCCCCCCAACAGCCCACAGCCATTACCACTCCTACCCCCCAGCCCATCACCAGTCCTAACCCCCCCAACAGCCCACAGCCATTACCAGTCCTAACCCCCCCAGCCCATCACCAGTCCTAACCCCCCCAGCCCACCCCAGCCCAGCGAATTTTTTTTACAAAACAAGCTGTCGCTGCCTCTGCCAGGGCCGGGGCCGCCGCGGCAGAATCGAGTGTGCCGCGGGGCCCCCCCTGCCCAGCAGAGCCTGCCCTCCCCAGTATCACCTCTCTCAGCTGCCTCCCTCCAGTCACACGCGCCGGCTTTCAGAGCGCGAGGGAAGAGTTTTTCCCTCGCTGCTCTGTTTAAGCCCGCGGGGGCTGATGGGACTTCCCATCAGCCCCCGCGGGCTTAACAGAGCAGCGAGGGAGAAACTCACCTCGCGCTCTGAAAGCCGGCGCGTGTGACTGGAGGGAGGCAGCTGAGAGAGGTGATACCGGGGAGGGCAGGCCAGGCTCTGCTGGGCAGGGGGGGCCCCGCGGCACACTCGATTCTGCCGCGGCGGCCCCGGCCCCGGCAGAGGCAGCGACAGCTTTTTTTTTTTTTTTAAATTTTAATGATGGATCAGAATGTTTTTTGCGCGGGGCCCCCTGAAACGCGGGGCCCTGTGCAAAAAACATTCCCCGTGGGCCCTTGCCAGCTGTGGGCCCTACGCCACGGCGTACGTGGCGTATAGGCAAATCCGGCCCTGTGTGTGCCTGTAAATTAGAGTCTTGGCAGTGAGGACTTTGATACCAGCATGGGAACCTTAAGTACAGAGGAAGATTCCCCTGGGGTGGAAGAAGCATTCATGGACTGATCAGATCACATGCTGAGGGATTAAAAATAAGAATGAGGGTGAAGGCCCCAAAAGCAGTGGGAGTGTGACAGTAGCACTGGCGATGCAGCCCAGAATAGCCGAGGAAGACCAATGTGGCAGCAAGATAGACTCAAAGCACCTATTATTAAAGGCTAATACTTGTGGCAGAAGACCAATAGCTGACAAGCATAGTAATAAATAATGGCGGATACAAGGGTGCCTTGTCACCCCATAATAGCTAGGGGTGGTTCAACTATCAGGCGAGTTAGGCAGGTAGTCTTTTCTTTCTTCACTGTGCCATGCTCATCTCTCCTGATAGAAGAACTATTGCAATGAAAGAAGCATTCATCAGGTGCCCTCCAGCCATTCAGAAAAAGCAATTTATTGGTTGGTGACTCAACAAGCACAGTTTCTTAGTCAACAAGTAGAATACTAAAGGATGTTGAACAGGGCAATAGGTCACTTTATGATAGCTAGGGCTGATTCAGCTATCAGTCTAGCTAGGCAGATGTCTCCTTTCTCCATTAGCGGTTCATGCTCATCCCCCCTGATAAAAGAAGTATCATTGTTAGTTCAAGGGTATAGCAATAATTGTGCTCCTGTGCATGAAAGTCCAAAAAAAAAATCATAATTATAGAAATTTGAAAAGAAGTCTGAAAAGAGAGCTCAAGACTCATCGATGGTCATTGGCTGGTATTGTCTCTGCATCATACCGGGTTCAGTATGTCCTAGACTTGGTCAGTTAGGAACTGCACCCAAAGAGGTGTAGAAAAACAATCCAAAGCACCTACAACATTACAAAACAGGATAAGGATGATGAGTGACCCTAAGAAAAGCCAAAATACACTAGTCATAGAGCAACACAGTAAGAAGAGGGGTAACAAACTGGCATGGCATTAAAAGAGGGTGAAAACTGTATAGTGACAACCAAAAGACATCCACAAAGATGCAAAGTAGGAGGACAATGAGGAATGACCCCGAATAAAACAAAGCACACTGGTCGCAGAGCCACATAAGAAGAAGGGCGGCATCATCCACCCAAATCAGCAGGGAAGAGCAAAGGGCAACATTTTTTTCTTTCTTTCTTACTCTTTTATTTTTTAGCTTTGCCATGTGGGCCTAAAGGGTCCCACTGCAGACATGATAGCAAGCCGCAGACTGATTGTGTAGACAGAAGTGGGACTGGTACCTGTTGAAATATGGTAGAGGTTCAGATATCAAAAGCAGGACTTGCAACAAAGAGGCAGGCTGTGACTGAAATGGCAGCATAGTGAGACTGGCACCAGCAGCAGAGGGAGTCTTTTTAAAGTTCTTTTTGTTTTATTTCCATTGTATTTGTGTTGGTTCTTGTTTTATTATTATTATTTTTTTAAAGTTTTGGCATGAGGGACTGGAAATGGCACCATCCAGAAGAGATAGCATTGGAAACTGTCAAAAACACTGGTAGACAATGAAGGCAGAGTGTGTGTAACTGTCCCTCACTGGAGTTCTACGCTCATTCCTCCTCTCAGTCACATGAAAATGAAGGAAAAACAGAAGGGAAGATTGTCTTCAGAAACACTAGTTTTTTTTACCATCTCTGGTGCTGAGACAGGACCTGCTACTGCGGGGAAGGAATTTGCACTTGTGAGTATTTACCTGTTGGTGAATATCCTGAAAACATTGGGGGGGGGGGAGGGAGGGAGGTTTGGGTCAAACTGAAATTCTGTGTCTATTCAAAACTCTGTATCTCATGTATATTGGAAAAAAATCATAATTTTTGAAATTCAAAATTCTGTATCTATTTATATAGTTAGTAAAGATATAACTTAGTTAGAAACTTTTCTGTTAGAGTTTTAATTAACGTCTTCCCTACAAAACTTTCTTATAGTTTATTTCCCACTCGTTTACCCTAGCCTCAGTCTTTGATTTATAGGTTGCTAAGCCAATTAGGAGAATAACAGTGAATTTTTTCACCTACAGATTTAACTGGCCATCTTCATTAAAAGGTTATTAGCTGTTAGGAACAGATTAGTTCTAGGTCCTTGCAGTTCATCTTAAAGTGAACATAAAATAAATATCATACAATAAACCTAATACGTTTAAGAGTCTTTACATTATTTCAAGTATCCCTACTACCTTACAACTTTAAATAATTAAGCATCTTAATTAACTATATACATCATCAAAATTAAGATACAGACAGCAGTTAGCAGCGAGATGGAGACTATCCAGTCTTATGCACTGAGTGCTACATCTATGATTGTTTTCCATTTGCTGAGGGGTCCTATGTGCATACCAGGTACAAAGAGCTCCTAGATCTCAAGAAATGAGTCTGATATCTGGAGGCTAGGGTAGCAGACTTGAAGGAGTAGAGGCAGACAGAGATATATATAGAGGAGACCTTCAGGGACATAGTAGAGAAGTCTGACCTTCAGTCTGGTAGCCTCTGTGCTGCCATGGAAGAATGAGGTCACCTGAAAGGAGACTGTCAACTTGATGTGTAGGAAGTGAACTTGTAGCTAGGACCTGCCCTCCAGGTGATATCATATCCTCTTTCACTGAGGATGTATCTCCAGGAACATATGCCCAGGGGAAAGGGTTGATATGGCCGTTGTAGTAGGCAATTCAATCATTAGGCATGTAGATAGCTGGATGGCTGGAAGGTGTGAGGATTGCCTAGTAACTTGCTTGTCTGGTGTGAAGATTGTGGATCTCATGCATCACCTAAGTAGGATTTCAGACAGTGCTGGAGTGAAGCCAGCTGTCTTGGTATATGTGGGTACCAATGCCCAAGGAAAGTGTAGGAGGGAGGTTCTAGAAGCCAAATTTAGGCTTTTGGATAGAAAGCTAAAATCCAGAATTCATAAATGCTTCCCATTCCACGTGCAGGATCCAAGAAGCAGAGTTCCGGAATCTCAATGTGTGGATCAGATGATGGTGCAGGAAAGAGAACATTACAATTGTTAGGAACTGGGCAGCATTCTGAGGAACAGGGCCCTTTTCCAAAAGGATGGGCTCTATCTTTACCAGGGTGGAATTAGGCTGCTAGCATTAACCTTTAACAAAGAAATAGAGCCGTTTTTAAACTAGATAATGTGGGAAAGCTGACAGTCCTCGAGGAGCACGGTTCAGAATGACGTATCCTTGAAGGATACTAACAAAACAGGGAAGTTAGAGCATCCTGATAGATTTCAAGAACAGTTAATATATCCTAGGTGCCTTTAAGTAAAGAGCAGAGTTGAAAGACTCCAAATTAGCCCAGTCAACTGATAACCATGTTGCTGACATATCAGAGCCCTGGTGGAAGGAGGATAAGCAATGAGACACTGTAATACCAGGGTAAGGATTATATTGCAGTGACAGGGTAGATTAAATTGATGGAGGGGTAGTGCTATATCTTAAAAAGGACATTGAATCAAGCAGGATAAAAGTTCTGTTAAAAACAAAATGCAATGTGAAATCCTTAGAAATCCCATGTGAGAAGGGGGAGATAATACCAGTGGGGGCTGTACTACTGTCCAGCTGCCTAGAATGAATAGACAGATGATGAAATGCTAACAGTAATTAGGGAAATTAGCAAAATTGGCAACACAGTAATAATGGGTGTTTTCAATTACCACATTTTGACTGGGTCAATGTTAACTAGGGAGATAAAATTTCTAGATGAAATAAATGACTGCTTCAGGCTGAAGAGTCATTCCATCCCCCGTATTATTTTGGTCACCCTTCTCTGTATCTTTCTTAGTGCTGCTATATCTTTGTACATAAACCATTGTTAAGGTAGACCAGAAGATATAAGTAGCGTGGAATCTGGCCATTTTTAGGATATGCAACTACTTGGGACCTGGATACGCCACTCTCTCACCCTATAATATCTAGTGTTGATTCAGCTAGCAGGCTGGGTAGGCGAGTATCCTCTTCCTCCCTCACTGTGCCATGCTCATCTCTCCTGAAAGAAGAGGTACTGGGGTGACAGTTATCCATAAAAAGTGATTTGTTGTTCGACAAGTACAGTTTCTTAGTCAACAAGTACAGTACTGGAGAATGGTGAATGTGAGGACAATCCATCACCCCCTGATAGCTAGTTTTGATTTGGTTATCAGGCTGGTTAGGAAGGCACCCCCTTCCTCCATCAGGGCTCCATGCTCATCCCTCCTGATAGAAATACTGTTCTTCTGTCAAGGGTATAACAGTAGCTGTCCTCCCCTGCTAGAACCTCCAAACATGGACAGTAATGGAAATTTCAGAAGGACTTTGAAAAGAGAGTTTAAGGCTTGTTGACAGGGATAGGCTGGTAGAGTTTTCCCACTGCATCAGATTCAGTTTTTCCCAGACTGGGATTGTAAGGAACAACATTGCCAAAGCAGTCAGCAGAACACTCAAACAAGCATATTATTATAAGCCAAAAGAACCCACAAAAGTGCAAAGCAGAAGGAGGATGAGGAGTGGCCCAGAAAAAGCGAAAGCACAGTGGTCATGGTATTTAAAGAGGGTGAAGGTCATACAATGACAAGTCAAAGCAGTGCACCTTCAAAGGTGCGAAGCAATAGAAGTATGGCCTAGAAATGTTGAAGCAACTGGTTGCAGAGCCATGCAAATAGAAGGGTGGCATAAACCACTTAAATTAGCAGACGAGTGGTGGAGGACAGCAGCATGGGAAGCCATAAGAGCCATGCAAATAGAAGGATGGCATAAACCACTTAAATCAGCAGACGAGAGGTGAAGGACAGCAGCGTGGGAAGCCATAAGAGCCATGCCAGAGTGACCCAGGCAGCAGCAGCAGAGAGGCAAGGGGAAAGGAAGTCTCTCTTTTTTTTTTGGTTTATGCCATTTTTGTTCTTTCCTTTTATTTTTAATGTTGCCATTTGGGCCTAAACAGACTCTCTGGAAATATGATAGTGGGCCACAGAGCGGTGTACAGGCAAGAACAGGATTTTTGACCCCTATAATGCAGCTGTTTTTCAGATTTCAGCAGCTGGACTAGCTGGCAACAAAGGGGCAGCCGTGAGAGAAATGGCAAGACAGTGGGACTGGCACCAACAGCACAGGCAGATTTTTTTTTTTGTTCATTTTGTTTTATTTCCTTTCTGTTTGTTTTGTTTTTTGCTTTTCTTAAAATTTCTTGCTGTTTTCTTAAGTTTTGGCATAGGGGCTGAAAGATAACACAGGTACACTACCAAAAAACTGCCTCCAGTTTTGCAACTGATTCCTATAGATTTTGGGGTGCTGAATCCAGGAAAAATAGCCAAAATGTTCCATCACGTCACGTTTTCTTGCAAAATTAGATTTCTTACCCATATAAAGAATGTTCACATAATTTCTTTTTAGCCGACTGCAGTTTATTTTCTTGGCCCAAAATAGAGGTTGTAATGGTTAATAACTAGAAACACTCCCTCATGATATTTTAGAGTGTTTTGCATTCATTTTATACATTAACAGGACAATTGGGAGGCGGGGGGCTAAATCCAGTACTCGCGCTGGCGCATGTTCTTTCCTGTTCGCCTCGCCTCGTTCGCTCGCTCGCTCAAACACGGTGGTTGCGACATGAACGTTCCTGTCAAATTTCAGTTTCTTGCAAGTTCATTATTACCTTTTGTTTGCTCAGTCGTAATCCAGCTTTATTCCGAAGTGGTTCACTACAGTTGTAGTTTGCAGTGCTGTGTATTTGTGATGGCTCACAGAGCCAGAGGTTGCGTCAACTCTCCGGACAGTTTTTGTTTTATTTGTGGGGAATATACCGTGAAAAAGCGGCAGAGGAACATTTCTGCATTTATTAAAAAAGTATATTTCGCCTATTTTAGTTTGAAGTTAGGCGATCAAGACAAACCGTGGGCTCCTCACAAAGTGTGCAAGACATGTGAGGAAGATCTACGCTTATGGATGAAAGGTAAAAAACAAGCATTTCGTTTCGGAATACCTTTGATGTGGCGTGAACAAAGAGACCACAGCAGTGACTGCTATTTTTGCTCTTGCATTGTGAAGGGATACAACTTAAAAAATAAGAACGTAATAAGTTACCCCAACCTTCCCTCAGCAATTAGGCCTATGCCTCATAGCAACAAAGTACCTGTGCCTGAACCACCAAAATCTTTGGATCATATTTGTGTGGACGGTTCTGATCATGATGAGACTCATCAGATGGCTTTTCCCGATGAGTCCAGTACTTCCGAGTTTGAAACTGAACCAGATCCGAAACCTGAACTTTTCTCTCAAGCTGAATTGAATGATTTAGTCCGGGATTTAGGACTTCCAAAAGATGCTGCCCAACTGCTAGGTTCTCGGCTTAAACAGAAAAATCTATTGTCACCAGGAACAACTTTTTATTGGTACCGCAACCGCAACCGCGAGATACAATTTTTGAAGTATTTCAGCAAAGAGGAAGATTTGGTATTTTGCAATGATATATACGGAGTGATGGAAAAGTTTAAACTCAAGTATGATCCTGCTGAATGGCGGCTGTTCATTGATTCGTCAAAAGACAGCATAAAAGGTGTTCTTCTTCATAATGGCAACACATTTGCTTCAGTTCCTATTGCTCACTCTGTTATTCTCCAAGAAAAATACGAGAATTTGGCCCTGATTCTTCAGAAGATTTGTTATGATGAGCATAAGTGGATGATTTGTGGAGACTTTAAAATTCTATCCATGCTATTAGGGCAGCAATCCGGTTTCACCAAATATCCCTGCTTCCTTTGCTTGTGGGATAGCCGGGCCCACGACCTACACTGGGGGAAAAAAGACTGGCCAATTCGGGAGTATTTGAGACCCGGTGAGAAAAATGTTCTTCATGAGAGCTTGGTAACTCGTGATAAAATTCTATTACCACCTCTCCACATTAAGTTGGGTCTCATTAAGCAATTCATCAAGTCCCTTCCAAAAGATGGTGAGTGCTTTCGGTACCTTTGCTCAAAGTTCCCCCGACTTTCTGAAGCAAAGCTAAAGGAAGGAGTGTTTGTTGGCCCTGATATAAGGAAACTCATTTCAGATGGAGCATTCGCTGAAACGATGTCTGAGAAGGAAAAAGAAGCCTGGGATTCCTTCAAGGATGTTGTTCTCAAATTCTTGGGGAACAGGCGGGATGAGAACTATAAGGATATTGTTGCCAGGATGCTCAATGCCTTCAAAGAACAAGGCTGTAACATGAGCCTGAAAGTCCATTTCTTGCACTCCCATGTGAACTACTTTCCCGAAAACTTGGGGGCGTACAGTGAAGAGCAAGGTGAAAGGTTACACCAGGACATCAAGGACGAAGAGAGAAGGTACCAAGGAAGATGGAACACCACTATGATGGCTGATTTCTGCTGGTTGCTGTTGCGGGAAACCCCAGATGAAAAATACGCCAAGCAGTGCACCAAGAGAAGCATTCGAGGGAAGAAGAAACGGGCCCACCAGGAGATTGATTGACCCAAGAATGACTTTAAAATCTAAACTGTGTTGACAAATATCGTGTTTTTACTAAACTTTGAAATAAAAATTTGCTAGTTATTACCACAGTGTCGGATCTCATTTATTAGAATTTTATTTTCACACCATCGGGTGTTTGTCTTCATGTATTGCAATGGTGCGGTTTGCGTTTTCTATTCTTACATACATACCTGTACAACATTTTTTGCACATTTCTTTGCTTTGCTTTGTGTCTAACCTCGCTCTTATATGCTCAATGTTTGTGCACATGTATGTGGCTGTTTTAAGTGCAGACAATTTTGCTACCATCACAGTGTGTTTTGTTGACATTACTCTATTCTTATGTGCTGCCTTGTTACAATTTTCTTTATTCTTATTTGAATAACTACTAAACAATTAGTATAAAGAATTCATCCAAGAAACTTTTATCTCGATCGCACTCAATCTGAAACGTTCACCTCAAACTGCTAACCCAATGTAGCAAAAAATCTGTACGTGATGGAGCAAATTGGTTGCCAGATTTGGATTCAGCGCACCAAAAAACGTAAAAATCAATCGAAACATTAGAGGCAGTTTAAAAAAAAAATTTTTTAGTGTACTTGTGTAATTACTAGAAATGGGCAATGCAGTGCAAACTGTCAAAAACACAGAAACTGAAGACAGAAAATGTGGGCAACTGCACCTCAGTATAGCTTTTCACGTCTTCCTCCTTCTGGTCACATGACAATGAAGGGAAACCAAGCAAGGAGGTTTGTCTTCAGAAACACTAGCTTTTCCACCAAGTCCAGTGCTAGCAATGAACTATTGGAAGATGTGGTATCCCATTTCATGGAGAATATATGTTCACTGGGCACACTGGTTGGAGGCAGGCCCGGAAATGTTGTGAATTCTTGTCCAGATATATCCAGACTACCAGCTTTGCCCTTCAAGGTAGTATGCCATTGAAATCCTTGCAGGAGTCCAACTTGTGACTGGCCGATCTCCTCTGCTTAGCATCATAGCTAAGGCTTCGGTCACTAAATATTTTCCCTGGATGGAGTTCATGGACCATTGCTGTCATGAAGAGATGGGGTGGGGAAAGGAGGGAGTGATAGGTGACAGAGCGATGCTTTTGGTACCAGAACTGCTTCCTGGCATGTTTACTATGCCCCCTTCTTCCTCACCATTGTCAGATTTCCCACTGCTCCGCTACCTCAAACGTTCCCTTTCCTTCACCTCTATCACCTGCTTTTCCTTCCAGTAAGTGAGTGCTATATGCTATGTGAATAACAGAGGCCAGCTAGCATATAAGCATCCTGATTCATAAGGGGCTGCAACTTTTTATCAACTTGACCTTACAAGAAGTCCATCATCACAAAAACCTCTGCTGTGAATCACTGTTCCTGCTGAAAATCCTTTAACTTCACCTGCAAAAGATTCACTACCAGGGCGAGAAGGCTCCTTGCAGAACTCATTACCTCTGTGGCATCCATAGAGGGCTTTAGAGCTTCTATCCCCTGCATGATATTTGCAATTCTTTGTGACCCTGCGGCCTGTTGATGCCAATCTCAATCACTGACATCTGATGCAGGGCCACCTGTTGCTCCAGTATGTCCTAATTGAAATTCCACCTTGTGCTAACATCTTGCTTGAGCTGGTGCACAGGTGCCCCTATTGCTTTCTGCTTTTCATGTAGTTCACACCTACCCTTCACATTCCAGTGAAAATACCCTGTTATTTTTCAACACTTCTCAATCAGTTTCCTCAAAACAAGTCTGCCACTTCCTTTGCTTATCAGGCCTAAGGAGTCAACGGGGTTACTTACCTGTAACTGGAGTTCTCCGTGGACAGCAGGATAAGTCAGCCACACCTGGTGACGTCCTCCGGGCGGCGCCATAGTACGGAAGTGCTCTCTAGAGCTCAGAAAGATGAGACTTTCTGAGCCCACCCAGGTAGTCCACCTCCCCGCTCCACCCCCTAGCCACCAGTAAGTTCCAAGCTAGTCCACCGGCTAGGGAGCGGTCCTTAGGATGGCCTCCTCCAGGGGAGGCGGGTGGGATTGTGTGGCTGACTTATCCTGCTGTCCACGGAGAACTCCAGTTACAGGTAAGTAACCCCATTTTCTCCATGGACAAGCAGGATTGCGTCAGCCACACCTGGTGTCTCCCTAGCTGGATATGCTCGGGGAAGGAGGCCCATCGTGCTGTATGGACCTGGATATGTGAATTAGACACCTAGTGCAAAGATCAACAACCGTATGTTTATTCAGGATTAGAAAGTGCAATCGTGCTATAACAACAGATTAGTGCACCGAGGTGCTAGCAGCATAACAGTGTTAACAGTGCAACAACAACAACAGTGCAACAGTGCAAACAGCAAGTAAAGGGTAGTGTAACAGTGCAATAGTAATGTCAATTGTCCAGTGTAACCGAATGCCAGCAAATGCATACCGGTGACACGACTAAGTGGTTGGAGTTAGCTTCTGAAGCCGCTATCCGTATGGGGTAGGAGCAGAGCTTAATCGCACCTCGTTGCCGTGGAGAGGACGGCAGCGCCGAGAGCGCAGTCCTCCTGGGAGCGGAGGTCAAGGCAATAGTGCCTCTGGAACGTGTGTGGGGAGGATCAGGTGGCCGCTCTGCAGACATCGGCCAGTGGCACTGCGCGGAGGTTGGCAATTGAAGTGGCCAGAGCCCTAAGATGGTGGGGGCCCACTCTTGGATGCTCATTGGCGTCTGAAGAATCAAGGCAATAAGCGACACAGGCGGAGACCCAATGGGACAGTGTCCTCTTGTTGATGGGTCTTCCGGGTCTGTTCGGGTCGAAGGAAATGAAGAGTTGCTCGCCCTGTCGGATAGCTTGCATTCTTTGTAGGTAGATCCGGAGGGCCCTGAGGCAGTCGAGAGTATGCAGGCACCTTTCCTCGTCCGAAGAGTGAGGTTCCGGGAAGAAAGATGGAAGCTCTATAGACTGGTTAACATGGAAGGCCGAAGACATCCCAGCGACACTGCAATGGATTGTGCAGGACAGAGCCAACGCCATCCTGGTAGTACCTCACTGGCCGTGCCAGATGTGGTTTGCCCTACTGCTGCGTCTAGCGCATGGAGGCCTGAAGTGACTACCTCTCAGGCCAGACCTGCTGACACAGGACGAGGGCAGCATACAGCACCCCAACCTCGGAGCCCTGTCTCCCTGGAGGTTGAGCGGCTAAGCCTTTCCAAACTCCAGCTACCCTCCGAAGTGCAGGACGTGGTGCTGGCGGCCAGGAGACCCTCCACCAGGAAGTCCTATGGTCTGAAATGGAGAAGATTCAGCACCTGGTGCACAAACCATGGTCTCGAGCCCACCACGTGCCCTCTTCCCAATGTCCTGCAGTACCTCAAGTCCCTGTCTAACCTTGGCCTGCAAACGCAGTCCATCCGAGTACACCTCTCAGCGATAGCGGCCTTCCATGCACCGCCAACAGGGGCTGCTTCTATCGGGGCACTGCCCCTTACATCACGCTTCATGAAGGGCCTGTCGAATCTGAAACCTCCGATCAGACGACCTGTACCACCTTGGGATCTCAACACGGTCCTGCAACGCCTGACACAAGAACCCTTTGAACCCCTCCAGTCAACCGACATGAAGTTCGCCTCCTGGAAGACACTGTTTCTTGTGGCCATCACATCCGCAAGGAGGATTAGCGAACTGCATGCTCTAGTATCACATCCCCCCTACACACAGCTGCACCAGAACCATGCTTCCCTGCGGACCAATCCTAGGTGTCATGGTTGTCCGTAGTGCCTCCTGTAGCTCTGAGGCTGAGGGGGCCGTGAGGAGCCAGTCGTCCAGGTACAGGAAGACCGCTATGTTCTGCTTGCAGAGGTGGGCTGCCGCCACGGCTACACACTTCGTGAAAACCCGCGGAGCTGGGGACAGTCCGAAGGGTAGGACTCTGTATTGGTAGTGCTGGCCTAGCACTTGGAAGCGGAGGTACTTCCTGTGTGACTTGTGGATGCGGATGTGAGTGTACGCGTCCTGCAGATCCAGGGACGCCATCCAGTCGCCGGTCTGAATGAGGGGAAGGATGGCGTTCAGGGAGTACATCCTGAATTTCTCTTTGCTGATGAACATGTTGAGCCGGCGGAGGTCCAGGATGGGACGGAAGCCGCCAGTCCGCTTGGCGATGAGAAAGTATCTGGAGTAGAACCCCGAGCTCCTCTCGGGCGGGGGAACCTCCTCTATGGCCCGAGAGTGCAACAGATGTAGCAGTTCCGCTGCCATGGCCAGGCGCAGCTGTTGGGGCGTGTCGCTGACTGGAAGAGAGTTCTGGTGAGGGGGCGCCACAAAGCGTATGCGGTATCCTTCTCGAATGACCCGCAAGACCCAGGAGTCAGAGGATATTCGCTGCCACTCTGGCAAGAAATAGGTCAGGCGTCCCCCGATCCGGTGGTTCGCCCCTGATCTGGCGTCAAAAGGAGGGTCCGCCTTTGTTGGAGGTCGCGCTGGTCTTCTTTTGTTTGCGGTCCCTCTGCGAGTTTCGCTGATGAGGGGGTCCTTGGTAGGGATTGTTCTTATATCCGTTGTTTTGCCATTTGTGGCTTGAAGGGTACCTCTTGTTGGAGGAGTAGTAAGGTTTCCTCTGGAATTTATTTCTCTGGGTGCCGCTGTTGCGCTCAAAGCCGTCCTCCGCCAGGGTCTGTAGCGTGGTACAGTGCTCCTTCATATCATTGACAGTATCTTTTACCTTGTCGCTGAAGAGTGACTCGCCAGAGCAGGGTGCATCCGCAATCCTGTCATGTGTGTCGTCACGCAGACCAGACGCCCTCAGCCATGCCCATCGCCTCGCTGAGATGGCTGTCCCAGCGGTTCTCAGCGCTGTGTCGAAGGAGTCAAAGGTAGCATTGGCTAGGTGCTTGCTGCATTCGGACATGTCGGTGAGTGCTGCTGATGCCAAGATCTGAGATTCCTTTGGGAGGGAGGTCATAGAGGCTTTTAGGTTCGCCATGCACGCATCCTGGTAGAGGACTTGTTGAAATTGATGAGCCGCTATCTTCGCATTTAGCATGGCTCCTTGGTACACTTTCCTCCCGCTATCCTCGAGGAGCTTGTGGTCCCGACCCGGTGGGCTGTTGGCATGCGTGCGCGAGGACTTAACGCGCTTGAGGGCTGAGGACACCACGATGGATTGATGCGGTAGTTGTAAAGATGTAAATCCTGGCACAGGCTGCACCTGGTATTTTGTTTCCAGCCTCCTGGGAAAGGGGCGGCCAGATGCTGGGGTCTGCCAGAGCCTCAGATGGTTGTCTCGGAGTGTCTGGTGGATAGGCAGCGCGAACACGGTTCTCGGGGTGGCTAGGTATTTTAAGACCTCCGGCACTGTCTCCTTCTTGTCGTCCCGGCCTTGTAAGGACAGGGTAGATGCAAGCTTAAGCAAAAACTTGGGATAGGTGAGATCCTCAGGGGGGGAAGATTCCTCTGGATCTGGGGAGCGTGCTCTATCCGGGGTCGCGCCCTCCTTCCCTTCATATCTAAACTACTCGAACGGGCAGTCCATTGCAGCTGCCTCGACTTCCTCTCCTCTCAGGCCCTCCTGGACCCACTTCAGTCTGGCCTCCATCCCTTACACTCCACTGAAACAGCTCTTACCAAAGTCTTCAGTGATTTGTTCCTGGCTAAATGTAAGGGCCTCTATTCTGTCCTCATCCTTCTCGACTTCTCTGCTGCTTTTGACACTGTCGACCACAAATGTCTCCTCGATACCCTCGCCTCACTCAGTTTCAAGGGCTCCGTACTATCCTGGTTCTCCTCCTACCTCTCCCACCGCTCCTTCAGTGTATACTCTGGTGGCTCCTCCTCCTCTCCTACTCCGCTCCCAGTTGGAGTACCCCAGGGATCCGTCCTGTGTCCGCTCCTTTTCTCTCTCTATACCCAATCCCTTGGTGCGATTATCTCCTCCCATGGCTTTCAGTACCATCTCTATGCCGATGACTCCCAAATCTACCTCTCTATACCTAATATCTCTCCAGCAATCCAGACCAAAATCTCTGCCTGCCTCTCTGACATCGCTGCCTGGAAGTCTCACCGCAGCTTGAAATTGAACATGTCTAAGACTGAACTCCTTGTCTTTCCCCCCAATACCTCCCTCCTCTCTCTCCTTTCTCTGTCTCCGTGGATGGCTCTACGATCCTTCCTGTTCCCTCGGCCCGCAATCTGGGTGTTATCTTTGACTCCTCTCTCTCCTTCTCCATACATATCCAGCTCGTAGCTAAGACCTGTCGTTTCTTTCTCTACAACATTAGCAAAATCCACCCCTTCCTTTCTGAACACACTACTAAAACGCTTGTCCACTCCTTGATCTCCTCTCGCCTTAACTACTGCAACCTATTCCTTGCTGGTCTCCCTGTGAGCCATCTCCATCCCCTTCAATCTATTCAAAATTCTGCTGCTCGACTAATCTTCCGCCAGCCTCACCATGCCCACATTACTCCTCTCCTCAGATCGCTTTACTGGCTCCCTATTCATTTCCACCTCCAGTTCAAACTTCTCCTCCTGACCTATAAATGCATTCACTCCACGGCCCCTCATTACCTTTCATCTCTTATCTCTCCTTACAACCCCTCTCGGAAATTTCGCTCTTCTGACAAACTACTCCTATCTAGGCCTTTCACTCGCACCCCTAACTCCAGACTTCACTCCTTTCACCTTGCTGTACCTTATGCCTGGAACAACCTACCTGTTTCTGTAGGCTAGGCCCCCTCCCTGGCCCTCTTCAAATCCAGGTTGAAGACCCACCGCTTCACTGTAGCTTTCAGATCCTGACTCCAGTCCTTTGTCTTGCCCCGACTTTTGTCTTGACGAAATTACAAGTGCCTTAATTGTTTTGCCATGAATAGACCTTTGCCCCATATGTGTCTGTCCCTTATTTGTGCTGCCATGAGTAGACTTTGGCTCCATGTTTGTTTGCCCTGAATTGACTTTGTTCCATGTTTTGTCTTGACTAGATTGTAAGCTCTGTCGAGCAGGGACTGTATATCTGTACAGCTCTGCATACATCTGGTATGGCTATATAAATGCTCAATAGTAGTAGTAGTAGTAGTAGTAGTCTTCCAATCCCAGGCTCCCCATACCCCAGCATCATCCCATTTCCAGTACTAGCCCTGCAGCATCAGTCTTCTTCCAGTTCCAGTTCCTCTCAGCATCAGCTCCCTTCCAGTCTCTCCATTTCTCAGCATCATCCCATTTCCAGTACTAGCCCCCCAGTATCAGCCCCCTTCAGTCCCAGGCCTTCCCAGCATTATCTCCCTTTCAACCATCTCCCATCCACCAACATTAGCCCATTTCCCAGTCTAGCTCCCAGTCCTCTTACAGTGGCAGCGGCTCCCTCCCACACATACACACATGCCCCATACCACGTTGGGTCCTGTGCATACCTGACTGGCTTCAGAGGGAGCCAGTGAGGCCCAAAGCCTGGTGCCCTGGCTCATCTCTGCACAGCCGCAGGAGTAAGCAGGTGCATTTTCCTTTACTCCCGTGGCTGTGATAAGTCACAGATACTGGTACCTCTGAGTTCCTGGAGGATAAGCAGGAGCACATCCTGTCTCCTGCACAAGACAGGAAGTGCCCCTATTTAAGCTCCAGGAATTCAGCAGTGCCAGTATCTGTGACTTCTCACAGCTGTGGGAATAAAGGAAAATGCCATTGTTTACTCCTGCAGCTGTGCAGATGTAACTGAGGCGCCGGGTTTCGCGACTAACTGGTTCCCTCTGAAGCCAATCAGGCATGCGTGCAGTACTCCTCATGCCGCACATGCCTAGGGCCGGCCCTGCTTGGGGGTGAGTGGGGGGTGTGTAGCGATGGTGCCCTCCAGAGGACTGCACCTTCCCTGCCACCCTTACCCCGCTTATCAGGTAGTGCTGGCCCTGCAAGCCAGCCACAGTCAAGCTGCTATTTTATTTCTTCTTTCCAATCCTAAACCCTAGCCAGCACTCCTTCCTCACTCTCTGAAAGTCAGAAACAAAACGGTTCTCAGGGGTTTGTGCTGGGCTATGTCTTCCAGTCCTGCTGTAACCTCATCAGCCATGCGATTTGCATTACTCAGGCAAAGACACATTTCTCTGTCTGCCTGTCAAGATGTGCAGCTGATTGTCTCAAGTGCCTCATGCTGGCTGCTGGTCACCCCTCCTTGACCTTCTCCCTCTCTCAAACTGGATCCAGTGTGTGTGGCTGTGCATGTATGCAGAATCAAAACAAAGTTCATGCATGGTGATTTGTGTAAATTTTTCCGAGCATGCACGCAGTTAGTTGACACCAGGATGAACCAAAAATCACAATTTTTGTTGATTTTTTTTCTTTTGTATAAAACTAATGTGCATGCCTATTCCCTCAGTGATTCAGTAAATCATGGTCAAAGTTATACTCACATGGACAGAGCTTTTAGATTGGAAGTTCTGTATCAGCTGCGTGTGCTTTGCACAGGTGTGAGATCATGTACTGTGTGTTTATCATGGCCAGGGCTAGTGCAAGGCATGGAGGCTCCCGAAGAGGCTCCTTCATCCTATCGCTCTCTTGGTACCCCTGCCCCCATTGCTGCACTGCTGCCTCAACTCACTGGCACTGTCCTGCGGTTTCTGCCCTTTGCTAGGTCTCTTCTACTCTCCTCCGATACAGACTTTCAGTTTGAAGTCTGCATCACAGGGGATGGAAGAGACAAATAGTAGAGGGCAGCACTTGCAAGTTGAGATAAGCGCTGCCCCTCAGTTTCTGAGTCATTGCCCCCACTTCAAGCCCCAGAGAGGGGCAGTAGAGGCAGCAATGAGGGTGGGGGGCCCTGGAAGGCTGGTGCTCTAGGCGACTGCCTAATTTGCCTAATGGTAGCACTGACCCTAACCATGATTCAGCTTCTAAGTGAGAGTGGAGAGTGCTGGGACAGAGATGACTTGTAATTCTGTCTAGTTGTACTGCTACATGTCATTTCATATACCCTCCAAGATATATTGAGAACGTTGCTATATGAAAGTCAGACTATATTATCTCTTGCTACTCATGTATTGCTGGTATTTAAACCACCTCCTTTAAACAAAGGTGGAACGTAAATGCAGGTCTCAGACTCACACTGGCAGTGCTTGAGAAAAATCAAATTTTATTACCAAATTCTCCCCCCTGAGTGGAGCGATCAAACGCATCCTCAAGCGACATCAAAATGTACTTAGTACTGTACCTGGTTTGTGCAATAAATCCATCCGATGCGTATGGACCCGACATTCCAACCTAAAGGAAAAACTCAGTCCGGCCCGATTAAAATCACGTCAAGTTATGCCCCGAATAGAAACGGGGGGCCATCAACCGTGTGGCAGTTGCACTGTATGTGTAGTAGCAGAAGAATTGACCAGTTTTAAACATCACGGCAAGGTCTATCATTTAAAACATCACACTACTTGCATTTCCGATCATGTCGTGTATGCGATCAAATGCCCATGCAATTTTTTGTATATTGGTAAGACTGAACGGCAACTTAAGATTAGACTTAGTGAACATCGCAGCAAATTAAAATGTAAAGTGTTAGAAGCTCCAAATAGTAGCACATTGTGTTACCTACCATGATAGTTTTGAAGAACTGCGGTGTTTCGCGATTGATAGGATATTAGAAGGCAGGAATGGCAAGTCTAGAGCTCAGACGCTACTGATACAAGAACAGAAGTGGATTTTTCGACTGGCAACAACGGGTGCGACAGGCTTGAATAGTTCAATAGAATGGCGGGTTTGCATCTGACGTCAGAAGTTTTTTCCATCACTTTTTCTGATTGGCTATAGGACCACCAGTCAATGGTGTGACGGTAGAACGTCATCACTATTTTAACACCGAAGAGTTTGTCAGTTCGCATGCGCGGCGTTTTTTGCACATTGAATGAATCGAAGCTATGAACATTACAGCGGATTTGTGCACGCCGTTCTACAGCAACTTGTGAGGTGGCGATTTAGTTCTCTTACAATAAGTTTTAAATATAACCGCGAGTATGGCATATGTAGTTTTGTAACTTTTTTGTTATTTTTGTAGATTATGCTGTTTAAGCAAAGTTCCCCCTGAGGAAGCACTCGAAACGCATTCAGCGGTACCCACATGGTGGCGTCGGGGAGTTTTACCACACAGCATTCAGATAAGCATTGTTTAAACTACTAAACAACAATTTTTCTACCTTATGGTTAATAATTTGAGAAATGTCTAATGAAAGATAAAAGAAAAAAAGTTGAAAAAAATATATTTATATTATCTCTTGAACCACACAGTGAATGCTTAAGGTCGTTGATGCGAGAAGGCATTTGCTTTTGATTTTTCTCAAGCACTGCAATGTGAGTCTGAGACCTGCATTTACGTTCCACCTTTGTTTAAAGGAGATGGTTTAAATATCAGCAATACATGAGTAGCAAGAGATAATATAGTCTGACTTTCATATAGCAACGTTCTCAATATATCTTGGAGGGCTTTTCCTTTTTGAAGTCTGATTATAACCCTCTGAAAATCGACCTAAATTAGTCGTATTTCATATACCCTGACATGATCAGGATAAATTATATTCTGTCCCTTCAAGATAGTGTTTTGAGAATATATGAATGTATGCCCTTGATTTTTCTATATTTGTGAGCTGTGAATTTCTTTGTGATATTTGAATTGTTTTGTTAAAGTTGTCTTTATTTATAGTTTGTATGTTATGTTGGATGTTTTTATAACTGCTTTGGGCTATGGTAAAGCATAAATTGAAATTAATAATTAATAATAAATAAATAAATAATAAATTAACAATTGCTGATAATGCTGATGATTGAAAACTGAGCAGAACTAGATCAGCTTCCAAAAATTGTGACACTGTCAGTACTGAACCACACTGGAGGAGGTTCCTGGAGTGGTCTACCTGAGCTAGAAGTGGAAGAAATATAGCTTGTAGATGCAGATTGATGTTGACTACAGACATTCTACACATAAATGTAGATGTCCGAGAATCTGAAACAAAGGCCTTTACATAACTGTACATTTTTTGCTTTCAAATTAATTGCAATTTGGCACATTTTATTGATGTGAATAAATTTCATCAAGATTTCGTATTTGGTTTCGTACCTGGGGGAAGGTATATAGTCCAAGGATCCTGGCTATAGGAACAGATAAAGTTGGCATATTGTCTCCAACAATTCCAGCCAGAGGAGGCCAAGCGTGGCAGTCATTGTATCTGCTGAGTTCTGATTCCTGCTTCTGCCAGAGCAAAGACATGGCTCCCTGGATTGCCCTTGATTCTGACACACATGAGTCATACATCTTGAAGCCTAATGTGAAGTTTGGTAAGAGTTGACTTTCACGATTAATCTCCTCTATGGCAAACATCATAGCCAATACCTCTCGATAATATCTTATAGTGAATCTGTAAACATGTCAATAGCAGTCATAAATTACTTTGCAGCTTGAAGCACATTTTTTTATACTGCTTTATCATTTCAATCAAAGCAGTTTACATTGTAACTTAAACCTTGTAATCACACATTTATCAGGGACATCGATAACTTGGATATTTTATGAGCAATGGAGGGTTAAGTGACATGCACAAGGCCACAAGGAGTGCTAGTGGGAATCAAACCCTGGTCTATTGATTCTCAAACCAGAGCTCTAACAACTAGGCTACTCATCCACTCATTTGGAGTGTGATTTGAAATATCCCCCCTTCTCCCATGGTAAAGTAGTTTGTGTGCAATTTCCCTCATACTTTCAGTTTATATTTGCTCAGTTTGGAGGTAATATTAGAAAGAATGTTTTGCTTATCTAAACCAGAGTGCACTCGTAAAAGACCCTTATAGAATTACCTGACATGCAGAACACTTGTGCAATTAGGTAGATACTTGTATATGACTTTAGAGTAGGCGTGTTCAGGGAAGGCGTTTAAGCCAAGAGTGGGTAGAGTCACAATTTGCACAAATATTTTATAAAACACAGGCACTTGCTGTATGTGCTAATATTTACACCTGCTTTCAGATGTATGCTACTGTTTTATAAAAACACATAGATGCCTATATGTCATTATAAAATAGGCTAAAAATAAGCAGCTATGTGGCCTTTACACATAAAGCAACTGGTTAGAAAATTACCCTCCACGTGGGCAAATGTACCTTCCACATGTCAATATTCTTCTAGTAATAAAGTATGTGGGTACTTTCAAAGGGAAACATTAGCAGTAAATTCGAGAAACAGATCAAACTCCACATACCCTGGCTTAGAAGTGAGATTCCTGGAATGTGAAAGTAAGCCATTTGGAGAAACTATAAATTAAATACTGCTATGCAGACACAAATATACTACACATACAAATGCATATTCAGTAGTGACCATGCCAGCACTATCTGCTTAGACCTTTAGGGGGTAATTTTATAAGGGGACCTAGGACCGTACCAAGCTATTAATGAATCTGGTGCCCCTCTCTACCCAGCTACATTCAATAACTCACTCTTTTTGATATCAGCGCCTCCTTCTGCGCGTGCGCTCTGTGTGGCCGCACTGCTCGCACAGCCCTTGGTACAGCCCTGAGAGGATTATGCTTTAAGCTTCAATATACGCAGCTACTTTGCTGGTATTTTATTCCTTTATGTGCACATATATACAGTATACCTATAAGATACTGACCTACATAAAAGTACGCATGTTCACGTGATGTTTATGTTTACTTTGCTGGTGGATGTGCACATGGATGGAGTTTGGGCAGAGGATACAAGTCCGCACATAGGAGTCTATTTATTAAACAGCGATAGTGGCGATCGTGCAAAATTGCAGCCGCGGCCCCTTTTAATAAAACAGGGCTGTGGGACTGATTTTGCACGATCGTCGCTATCGCTGTTTAGTAAATGGACGCCATAGATTAGAAAATACAATAGTTTCTATGCATACTTAAAAAATATAGGAGCTCTAGGGGTGTCATAGGCACCTAAGTCCGTGCCGACCCATGATGCTCGGTTTTAAAACTACCCAACACATGTTCATTTATACGGCACAATCGACAGAGCTGTTGAGTTACCCAGTTCCAGGAGGGAGACTTTTAGCAGCTCCTTACTCCATCCATTGAAGTCAGAAGTGCAAGTGCCATAATGCAGTGTTTCTCAAGCTTTTACTGGAGTAGCCCCTAGCCTGTCTGATGTTCAGGATATCCACAGTGAATAAGCATGAGATAGATTTGAATGCAGTCAGGGCAGTCACTGTGGATATCCTGAAAAGCAGACTGGCTAGGCAGTACTCCAGTAAAAGCTTGAGAAACACATCAAGATGGAACTGCAAACTGACCTAAAATCTTCCTCCTGGAAATGGATAACGTGGCATCTCTGAGTTGATGACTATACCATCGCTACATACCATACATACAACTGACCCAGTAGTAGCTAAGCCTATGCATGGGTAAGAGAGAAAGAACTTTTGCTACTGGTTTAAGGAAGTAAGTTTCTGAAAGTAATTAGGAATGCATCCAGAGTTTATGAAGGGAGTTGGTGCGTTTTATTCTTCAGATTAAAAAAAGCAAACAAACTCTGGTCTCAGTTCTGTAAAATTTCTGACCTATGTAAATGATCAAATACCTAGAGATACCTGGTGCACTTTTATCTCATACTGCTTAAGAAATGGAAGCAATCCATGTTACCTCAGAAAATATTTGCTTCTTTCTCACTCATATTTCTTCCTCTGTATGCTTTTTTCTTTGCATACCTCTGAATTTTGCAGAATACAGATCCCTTTGAGCCTCTTTTTTCCCTAAAGGAGTGCACATTGGCAACTGTATTTAGATAATCCGATTGGTTGCTTTCCGATTTATTTTCAAAATGTTCCAAAGCTGGGTTATTCTGTCCCCAAGTTAGTTGTGTGCTTTTGGAATACAATTGCATTCTTATTTGTATGTGCATTTTGGCCATTTTTTTGAGATAGGGTGACAGCAAAAATTATTTTGATGCTAATATGTTCTTAAAACCGAATGCACATATAACAAAACACCTTATTGGAAATGCAAAACTACAAAAACTGACACAAACTTGTATTTTTAATTTGTAAATTTATTTTTAATAATCGGATTTGTTTTTCCTTTTATTTTAACCTTTCTATTATATTCACTGTTTAATATTTGGAATTCTTTCAAATTATCACTGGTCAACAAATTTTTACAAAAGTCATGTTACTGAAATAAAAATAGTTATTTCTTATCAATTTTTATATGCTGAACACGAATATGACAGTGAAATTGCAAAGTTGGCTCTAGTTTTTTTGTAATCTAGAATAATTAATGTTTACATCACAAAATGCATGTCAATAGTAAATATAATAGGCCTTCGGTTAATACCTGTAAAAAAACAAGTCATAGACTACTTCTTAGATTTTTTCGCCTGTCTTTTGTACAGCTGTTCAGGAGCTTCTCTGGGGAGTGTCCAGCTGTAGTCAGCCAGCATTGTAGTGGACCATTTTCCCTGGTATCTTTGCTCCATCGTTGCGATATCCTGGTGAAAACGTTCGCCCTGTTCATCTCTAACCATACCACAGTTGTCAGGAAAGAAAGCGAGATGGGAATCAAGGAAATGGATCTTTAGAGACATATTGCAGCCAAGTTTCTGATACTGCATCAGCATGTCTTCTACTAGTTCCTTGTAGTTTTCTGCCCTAACATTCCCGAGAAAGTTTGTTGACACTAGGCGAAAAGCATTCCATGCTTGTTTCACATCACCCTGCAGCAAGTTGTTGAACCGGTCATCTTTGAAGAGCTCTCGAATCTGTGGACCCACAACAACTCCCTCTTTAATCTTTGCTTCGCTGAGTCGAAGGAATTTTTCATGCAGGTATCGGAAAGCTGGCGAAGTGCGGTCCATGGCTTTCACAAAGCTTTTCATCAAACCTAGTTTGATGTGAAGGGGTGGTAGCAGGATTTTGTGAGCCTCAACCAGAGTTGGGTGCTGGATATTCTTCTCTCCAACTGTTACATTTTGTCTCCGATTCCATTCCTTCCGCAAGTAGTGCCAATCCCTTGCTCGGCTATCCCACTCACATAAGAAACACATGTATTTTATATATCCCTGCTGCAGTCCCATTAAAAAGGCAACTACCTTCAAGTCACCACAGAGGTGCCAGCTGTACTTGTTATAGTTAATGGAAGTCAGTAGATGCTTTAAGTTATCGTATGTCTCTTTCATGTGGATCGCATGCGCTACTGGAATAGATGGAAGACGGTTTCCATTGTTCAAAAGCACAGCCTTCAGACTCAATTTCGAAGAGTCTATAAATAGTCTCCAGTCTTGTGGGTCATGAGTGATTTTTAAGGCATTCATGAGGCTTTCAATATTGGAACAGAATACCAGATTTCTTTCCTTTCTGAAGAAAGGCTCCAACTGCTGGTGGCGCTTTTGATATGAAGTAATGTTGACATCTTCTTCTAGAAGATTCCATTGTTGGAGTCTTGATCCTAGTAATTCTGCCTTGTTCTTGGATAAGTCCAAATCACAAACTACGTCATTTAGTTCTTCCTGTGTTATTCTATGTGGAGTTGATATGTATCCCAGTGAAAATCTGTGTCACTGCATGCTGACGGACCAGGAGAAGAACAGGTTGGATCACCCTTGTCCTCATCAGATGAATCAAGAGAATATTCTGATGGAGGTTCTGGAATAGGAAGTCCCTCACCATGTGGAACTGGTCTCAATGCAGACAGAATGTTTGGGTAGACTATGCTCGACTTCTTTTGCTTCATTATTCTGCTGGAAAGAGGAGAAACCAAGCAGAAGTAGCAGTCATTTATGTGGTTGCTTGGCTGTCTCCACACCATGGGGACTGCAAATGGCATTGATGGTCTTTTGCAATTCAACCAATCTGAAAGCTGTGTTGTACATGTAACGCAGCATATATGCGGAGCCCAAGGCTTGTCTTGGTCACCAATCTTTAATCCGAAGTAGAGATGATATGCCTTCTTCAGTTGAAAAGTGATGCTTTTCTTCTGGTTGGCAAATGTCACTTCCCCACAAATGTAGCAGAAATTGTCAATAGTATTAACACACTTTTGCGGCATTACTGTTCTGTATTGTACCTAAATGGCTAAAATTATATGATTAATAAAAGTTACATGTAGCAGTAGCTTAAACTGTCTCGCACACAGTCTGAAATACTTTAAATGCTCAACCTTTCCGACTGGGTATAGTACACTGCTGACGTCAGATGGCTTCAGCAGCCGTCTGGCAGTAGTATTGCATTGCATCAGAAAATGATGCAATCAACTCTGGATGATGTATGCATGCTGGTATTATGCAATGTAATGCAATATTACATCATAGAAGGCTTATTTGGGATGTTGTTGATGTCCTACTGGATAAATTTACACGGTGAAATGTCAAAAATGAACTACATGCAATATCTTCAAAACGAGAGCCAATTAAATATTTCTTAATGTTATATTTGTGTTCAGCTCACCAAGATACTACAGATTAGGGCCTTTTAAAGTCGGTAACGATTTCAATGTTGACCAGTGTTACAGACATAGGCAGTTTGCAGATAAAAGAAGTAAACAGCTGTCTCTGTACAACTCAACCACTACTGGAGTTGCAGGAGAATCGCATGCTTGGTGTTCTCTTAGGGAGAGTTGTTTGGAGTGGTAGAAAGCACTGTACTAT
This sequence comes from Ichthyophis bannanicus, assembly GCA_033557465.1. Lineage (NCBI taxonomy): Eukaryota > Metazoa > Chordata > Amphibia > Gymnophiona > Ichthyophiidae > Ichthyophis > Ichthyophis bannanicus. The sequence continues at coordinate 1,124,446,890 of CM066031.1, forward strand.
TCTGTGACCCACTACTGAGTACTTGGGGTATCACACCATTATTACATTGTTTATAACCCTGATGAAGGCACATGCTGAAATGCGACTATGCAGGGTGGAACAATAAAGTCCAACTTGATATTTCACCTTGCTCCTGGTATTGTGTTGCACTAAACATTCTGTATATTCAGTGCTGGCTGTTATAGTGATGCAAATGCAATGCAATGTGGGTTCAGTTCCCACTAGCACACCTTGTAGCCCTGAGCAAGTCATTTAACCCCCATTGCCTCGGAAGAAAGGCAATCTACTTTCATTCACTCTGCCACGAAAACCCAGGAGCTGTTGGGTCACCAGGAGTCACTATTGCCTGAAAGGCACACATTGCTCTCCTGATAGTGACGCTGATATTTTTATTTAAATGCCAATTGCAGAGTTTAAATATAGGGACATAGATTTTTAACAAATACAAATGGAGGTTTGAAGGTTTGCTGTCAATGTTTCTAAAGGTTTTATTATTATTATTATTATTATACAACTTTCTATACAACTCACAGATGTGTGGCGAGTACCCCTAACTTCTGAAAAAGTTGATGTTGTGTCCCCCTGCTGTGAGCTGCCACTTACTGCTGCGGCCATCAAAACCCCAGAACTGTCTTTGCCCTTCATTCTCATCCTTCGCAGCTCCCATCTCTTTCCTCTTCATTGACATCTTTTTCATGTCTCCCTAGGGTGTTTCTCACATACTTCAGTTCTTCCCTACCCCTTCACAGCACTTTCCTCTCTCTTACTACTCCTTTCCTTTCTTTCCCATCCTTTCCACTTCCTTCCTCGTTTCTTCTGTCTCTACACTATCCTTTCCACTTCCTTCCTCGTTTCTTCTGTCTCTACACTATCCTTCATCCATACAGTGCTTCCTTTCCCATTCTTGCCCCTTGTCACTGACAACCTTTCCTTTATCTTTCCCTGGCATCCTCTGCTCTGCCTCCCCCCTCCCCCTTCCCCAGCAACTGTACTTCTGCCTCATCCTGTCCTCCTCTTCCTCTTTTACCTCCTGTCTCCTTCCCTCTCCCTAGCATGAATGTGAAGTGCTGGACCACCAGTTTTGAACCTGCTTACAGTACTGGGACAGCCAAAGAGTGCCTGTGCAGTACAACAATAATCAGCTTTGGCTCCTGATCACATACAGATGTACGTGTAAGGAGTTGTTGACATGTTGCGGCCTCTTCCAGGAATCTCACCCATATGCTGTTTCCTTACCCTCCTCTGCAGTCTCTGCATTCTTCCCATTACAATTTTCTGTCTATCTGTCGCCCTGCCAGAAAGAATTCACCTGGAGATTAAGGATTTACATGGGCCCAATAAAAGTTCAGTTAATGTTTGTATTTTCTGAAATTTTCCTGATTTCCATGTGGGGTTTTTTTGTGTTTTTGTGCGCATTGGTGCACAGCCTGCCTCATCGGTGGTGACTTGGCACACTACATTCTCATATTGGCCTCCGTTAGCTTTAGAACAGGCTCATTTTGGCATAAGTGGAGGAGTGGCCTAGTGGTTGGGGCAAGGTACTTCAGGCTGGAAAGTTGAGGTTTCAAATCCCACTAAAAGACAGCAACCTTGGGCAGGAAGGGCTGGGATTTCTACTCCCACAGGTGCTCCTTGTGGTCTTGGGCAAGCCACTTAACCCTCCAAAGCCCATGTTCCCTGTAAAATATTTACAGTCAAACCTCGGTTTTCGGTTGCCCCGGTTTTCGTCGGTTTCGGTTTTCGACGTCTTTTCAGACTGAGATCTTGTCTCGGTTTTCGTCTATCGCCTCGGTTTTCGTACTGCAATACACGCTGGTCTGCATACACTGCCTGCCCAGTCCCGGCAGCACTACCCCCCCGGACTCACCGATCGCGTGTTGAGATGCGAAAGTCAGGTGAGCAACATCCTCGAGCCAGAGATGCAAGGATTGCAGAGAGGAAGGCCCCGATCTCTCCACCGCCTGCCTGTTCTCTGGAGCGCCCCCTCAGGCTCGGAGGTAGCAGGGTAGCAGGAGATGTTGAATGGGTAAGCAGGAGATGTTGAATGAATGTGGCAGGCAGTTCTTTCTCTTGCGGGGTACGCTGTTGAGACGGAGTCAGCGATCAGATTAGTGTCCTACAGTATCTGTGTGTTTGCTGTGCTGTGGACAATCGGGCAGCTGAGAGAAGTGACAGGAGCTGTTCTACTGCTGGCTGAGTTATTCTCTATAAAATGTATTTTTTGTCAATATTTTTGGGTGTCTGGAACGGATTAATTGAATTTACATTATTTCTTATGGGAAATCTTGCTTCGGTTTTAGTCCGTTTCGGTTTTAGTCAGACTTTTTTGAACGGATTAATCATGAAAACCGAGGTTTGACTGTATCTCCAAGTTATAATGCCCTGTTCAATGTAATTTCAGTTTGTTCAATGTAAACCACACTGATGCAGAATAGTGCAGTATATAAGAGAATGTAAATAAATAAATAAATAAGCAATGAAACTTCAAGAAGTTCAAGGCAAGTTTTAAAACACAATGTTTCACCAAGCCCAAATAAACCTAAACCTAAGCCTTTAACACAGACTAGGTGCTTTTGGTCTATACCTCCTGGTCAAATTACTGCTTCTCTGGAGCAGGTCTGTCCGTCCTTCTTTCTCTGAACTTTTTCTGTCTAACAAAGCGGCATTGAATAACATGGGTCCTAGTTACTAATAGCCAGTGCTAACCATTAGCTTAGTAAACATGCCCCTAAATTCTAGTTTTTGATACTAGTTATCATGGGAGGGATATTCAAAGGCATTTATACACCTGTAGACTATGTAAGTGCCGCTGAACTGGATATTAATTTATTTATTTTATTGAACAGGTCTTTTTATACCACTTTATCATTTCAGTCAAAACGGTTTACATTGTAACTTCAACTTGCTAATGTACATTGAACAGGAACATTGAAAACTTGGATTTTCTGGGACAATGGAGGGTAAAATGACTGGCACAAGATCTGCCAGTGGGAATCAAACCTTGATCTTTTAGATACTAGGCCATTGCTCTAACCACTACACTATTCCTCCACAAGGTGCCACTTTGTTGTAATGCTTTTGAAAGGCAGTTAATCAAATGGAATACACATAACCATAATTAAAATGGAAAGACTAGACCGGTCATATAGCCCTTATCTGCCATCAGATTCTATGAATGATGCTCCCTGAAAATATTTGTAAACATAATTGGACCTCTTATAGCAAACTATAATATATAAATCTTGTTCTAGTTGAAAATGTTTCCCTAATCTATGACAGACACATTAAGTAAACCATAATAGAAATATGCTGCATTATTGGCATTTTCTCATTTCTGTATTTAGGTCATGGTGCTTTTTGGAGCAGTGATTTTTGTACATTTATTGCTAGACTAAAACCGTTTTTTGAAAAACATAGAAGATTCAATTACTTTAATTTTCCTTCCCTTTAGTTATTCCCTGTAGAAGGCATATGCATTGTGATGATCGTGCATCTTCTTTTCTTAAGAAGACAAGTCTGTTACTGCAAAAAAAATAGTGCTTGCCACATAGATGCATACATTGGAAAGCAACAGGGACTTCCATTGCAGGTAGCTACTATAATACAATTCCACTTTCTTCAGAAAGCTCAAGAATGGGTTAATACACTGAATGCATTCACATAAGTAATCAGCGTGAACCTACCCTTGGCAGGAGGCATCTTGGGGTCTCTCTTGGAAGCTGAGATCAGGCTGATGGATCCTGGAGTGGATAAATGTAATAATACCTATGATAATATTTCCATGCATGGAGAAGTCTTCAGTCTTTGGTCTCTCCAGGTAACATTCTGACAGGGCGGATTCCTTCCCAATGTGGATATGGTGGATAAACATCAAAATGATTGCTAACCTCATTGGAATACATGTAGAATTATTATCTAGATAAAAACTCTGCTTAAGATCTCAGATGACTTGGCTAGGTTTAGCCCAAGAAGAGAGGTCTAGTGCAGTTCGGAGATTCTGTTACTGCCTATCTGCTTCTATACTCTGTGTGGAAAAGACACAACTCCCTGCCTGAGAACTCTCCTACTTTTCAGTTTGCACTACCATCAGTTGGTGTCTGCAGGCTAGTGGTGAGCATGTACCACTAAGGCTTCGTGAAATTGGGTGAATTCAACAAGACTAAAACTTCAGTAACAGAGGTGAAATGAAAAGTTACCACAGTAGTAGTCCAACATATGAAGAATCTCAAGGATCAGAGCTAAATGAAAAAAGAGGGATGTTCTCCTTGTCTGTTTAAAAAACGTCCTGTCCTTCATTCGGCTGATTAATTTGCCTTGTCTGTATTGAACATACTCGATGGCACTCAGCCAGATAGCTCTATAAGCAATATATATAAAGCAATAGGAGGTGTATAAAGGGAGTTCATAATTAATTTTTCCTATAACAGATTGCAAATTCAGGTATAATTATACTTCAATTATGTTTAATAAGATGATTGCAATTGTATAGTTCAGTAAACTAGCAGATGGCTTCATCTTTCTGATCTCAAAGGTATAAAGAAGACCTTTATTTTTGGATTTCTGACAATTGGATTTGCTTTCTGGCTTGCATATCATCTGCCACTGTCTATTTATAATTCTGTTTAAGAAATTTTATTGTCATTACAATTTGTACAGGTGTTGAAAAAGTAATATATTTGGAGGACAATCTTCAAAGGGTATTAAGCTATCAAAACCTGGGTTTAAAAACAGTATTTCACCAGATGGGTATATTGAGCCCCTTTTTAAAGTAGGCATTCATCGGGGCATGTTGATTTGGGGAAATGAGTTACACGTATATATTACTAAATTTTTAAAGTACAATCTGTTTTTTAATTAAGAAAGAGAGAAACACACTCTCGGACCACGGGCTCTCTTACACAATACCAGAAGCTAGTAACAAAACACAGATCGTTGTTGACATGTTTCACATTTTTGCCCCTCCCCCTCCCCGCATTCCCTCCCCAAACACAACATTCCAGCAAGTAAAAAGCAATATACAATATCATACCAATAACAATAGTACAACAACATCCCCTGCTAATAACAGCCACAAGAGAAAGAAACCAACAGAGATGTCCAGGGGCATCATGGAGCTCCCATCAACAAGAAGGGGAAACAAAAGAACCCGAATAGGTAAAATACCAAGGAGGATATACCCTCTAGGCCATACTCCCCATCCCCACCAGTCTCCTACCAGATCGCCCCTCACTCCCAATCCTCCCCCTTCCCTACCCCGTAAATGCTCATATCCCCCTTCCTCCCAGCTATGAGAAAGTCCCCAGAGTCATTTGAGTTAGAACAGACCCACAGGCATCACCTAGCACATTGATTTAAAACGTGGCTCTGAACCCTGGAAGACTATGTCTGGATATCGGGACCCCATACACCCAAGAACTACTCCCAGTGCCCACCTCTCCCATGCGCCCCTTCACATTCAAACAATAGAAGACATTGCAGCACGTCACGCCAGTGCCATACTGATAGGCCCAGCAGGAATAACCAGGCATGCACCACACTCTTCCTAGCTAAAAGCAGGAATTGACAAACTCAACAGAGTTCCCCCACACCCTACTCCCGAGTGGCTCTATAATGAGGCTGAGTGAGGTGGTAGCCTCAGGAGGCAACTTTTTTGGGACGGCAAAATTGCTCACAAAAAGACCGCCTCACTCGGCCTTGAGTATAAAAATAATAAAAAATCTTCCAGCATAAGAAGCAGCTGCTGCTGTTGCTCCAGCGGTGGCAGCAGCAGAATGAGGAGCCCCGTGGCCGCCCGCCCTCCCAGACAGCCTTTCGGTTTCCCCTCCATGGCGGCTCAGTTTTGCATAGCCGCAGCGAAGGGAAAGTGTTTTCCTTAACTTTGGTACTGTTAACAGAGCTGCGCAAAAGGGAAACACTCTCCCTTCATCCCGGCTCTGCAAAAGCTGAACTGCCGCAGAGGGGAAACCGGCAGGCTCTCCGAGGGGTGGGCGGCCATGGGGCTCCTCATTCTGCTGCTGCTGCCGCTGGAGCAGCAGCGGCAACTGCTTCTTATGCTGTAAGTTTTTAAATTATTTTTTCAATTTCCCTGGGTTCGAGGAGGGGCTAGGACTGGAAATGGGCTGATGGGGGGGGGGGTTGGTTAGAACTGAAAATGGGCTGATGGTAGGGCTAGGACTGCAAATGGACTGATGGGGGTTTAGAACTGGAAATGGGCTGATCAGGAGAGGGGATAGGACTGGTAATGGGCTATCAGGGGGAGGGGTTAGAACTGGAAATGGGCTGATGGGGGGGTTAAGACTAGAAATGGACTGATGGTGATTCAGAACTGCTAATGGGCTGATCAGGAGGGGGGCTAGGACTGGTAATGGGCTATTGGGGGAGGGCTAGGACTGGAAATGGGCTGATGGGGGTTTAGAACTGGAAATGGGCTGATTGGGAGGGGGGCTAGGACTGGTAATGGGCTATTGGGGGAGGGCTAGGACTGGAAATGGGCTGATGGGGGGGTTAGAACTGGAAATGGGTTGATGCGAGATTAGGACTAGAAATGGGCTGATGGGGGGTTAGGACTGGTAATGGGCTATGGGGGGACTAGGACGTGAAATGAGCTGATTGGAGTGCTAGGACTGAAAATGGACTTATTGGAGGGTTATGACTGGTAATGGGCAGATAGGGGGTTAGCAATGGAAATGAGTTAGGACTGGTAATGGGCTAATAGGGTGCTAGGACTGGAGTGGGCTGATAAAGGGGCTAGGACTGGAAATGGGCTGGGATTGGAAATGGGTAATGGGGGACGGGAGGAGAGTGCTGCTGGCCCTGGAAGAAAACTAAGGGCTAGGGCTACAAATGGGCTGATGCGGGGGGATGGTAGAATAGGACTGGAAGGGAGCGGATACTGAAAGGGTCTGCCAGGGGAAGGAGGGGCCAGGAAGGGAGCTGACATGGGGGAAGGAGGGGACTGGAAGGCAGCTGACACTTGGGGATGGGAGTGGTAGGTGGCTGGGTAATGGGGAGGAGGCTGGAAGGGAGCTGACATGTGAATGGCACTGGAAAGGAGATGGACAGAGGTTAGGGCAGCTGGAAGAGAGCTGACTGGGGTGTGGCACTGAGAGTGGACTTGAGCTGATACCTGGGATGGTATTTGGACTAGAAGGGGCTGGACAGTGGGGAAGGAGGGGGACTGGAAAGGAATAGACACCAGTAGCAGTCATGGGAATGCAAGGCGGTTGGCTTTGGAAGGTACTGGGAGGGGAAGACTGGAAAGGGGGTTGATACTGGGGAGGGTTAATGGAAATGGAAATGGACTGATGGAAGGAAGCAAAGAAAATAAAAGAAGAGATAAGAAATGTACCATAGACCACAGAAAGAGAGCTAAGAGAAGACAGGAAAGCAGAAGCCTCAGATCGGGACCAGCATGATCAGATAGACCGATACTGTACCATAAATATGTAAATAGTTACCCTGGTTATCCAAGTTTATTCACCTGTTATTTGTAAATACGGTGTAGATTTCTGCCTGTATAAACGCGTTTGTTACATGTAAACCGCACTGATATCAAATAGCGCGGTATAGAAGAGACTATAAATAAATAAATAAAATAAAATGGTCAGACAACAAAGGTAGAAAAAAATAATTTTATTTAATTTTATTTAATTTTAGTGATTGGACTTTGTGCTATTTTTATATTTTACACAGTATTGGGGAACTGCATCTCTTATTTATCTGAGGTAGCACTGCATGTGGACTCTGGCTTCTTGGGGTTTCAGTTTAAATTTTGTCTACATATTTTTATTTTTACTTTAGATTGTGGTTACTTATTCTGTACTTGGTGAGGGTCGATGTTGTGTCTGTGTGTGTGACTGAGGTTAGGTGTTCTGTTAACATGGAGTTTGTATATAAATATCTATACTATACTTAGGTGTATTGATGTTCCAGAGCCCACTGTAGTATTTACAGTGAAACATTTTTTGGATGGGCTCCTTATGTGAGTTTTGGAAGTTTGTGCTGATATGGTATGGTAGGTTTGCCTTTGTTGTAGGGTTTTTTATTAGTTCACAATATGCTTGGTACTGGAGAATAGTGGTTGTTGTTGCTGTTAGTGAGATGATCATAATCAGATTTTCTTTTTTTAAATATTGAGTTCTATAGGTGAATGTCCTGGTTCTGCTCTGCACCTACTGTGGATGCAAAATATATGTTGAAAAAGAAAAAGCGAGAAACATAACGTAGTTTATAACAAAATAAAAATGAGTTATAATTTCGTTTTATAAACTGTGCTGTTGGTTCTTGTTGTCTTTTAGTTCCTTTGTGTGCAAACAGGACCATACCTAGCCCTGTGCAAGCAGTGCAGCTGCACAGGGCTCAAAGGCTTGGGGGGCACATTTCGACTGTCTACTTTTGCCCTGCCACCGCTGGCAGGACAATAGCAGGCAGCCAAAATGTGCCCCCAAGCCTTTTCGCAGCACTTTAAGCAGGTCTGGTCCCTCCCTCCTCCGACGCGATGTTAGAGCTGGGAGGGACAGATCTGCTTACAGTGCCGGCGCCTTTCAGATGGGTCGCATGCCCCCCTCCTCCTCCCCATACCTCTGTCCAGCACTGCCTGCTCTTTTCCTGCTGCCACTGCTGCTGTGAAAAAACAGAGGGCGGCAGCAGCAGGGAAAGAGCAGGCAGTGCTGGATGGAGGTATGGGGGGAGAGGAGGGGCGTGCCCCAAGCTGCAAGTCGCACAGGGCGCGATTGCAGCTCGATACGACCCTGTGTGCAAACACCTTGCATTTCCTCCATATAATCTAATCGGCTTTTTTGGTTTGGTTCAGTCTCTGATTGGATTTCTGAAAAAGCCCCGCCCCCCCCCCCACTAAGGTGTGTGTGTGGGGGGGGGGGCCACCATCTCATTCTTCGCCTCAGGCAGCGGATTGCCTTGAGCCACTCCTGATCCTACTCATTCCAACCCTCATACATGTTTAAGACAGCCATCATTGGAGTCAAAAACACCCTGCTCCCCAAGACTCAGTCCAAGTAGGTCTCTATACTCCCCCAATATTTAGAGATCACCAAACCAAAACATATGCCTCATGGTAGCTTGCAATTCTTAACACCGTGGGCAACACACAGAGACCACCGGACTACTAGATGCGCATGATTAGGGGCGAAGTAGAGCCACCTCAGAATCTTAAATTGTGTCTCTTGAAGATTCATATTCACACTAAGGTCCGGAATGTCTGCTAATGCCTGAAAGAGGTCCAATCCAGTCACCTCATAAGTCAATTCCTTACTCCACACTGCAGCAAGCTTATTCAGTTGGGGAGGCTCCTCATGCTGTCCTATGTTTCACCCAATTTCTGCTATCCGGTTACACCCCTCCACCCCCAACAGTAAAGTAGAATCTCCTCCAAATTAGTGCAGATCTGACTCTGAAGATCCTCTGACCCGAGGCTATAACTTTTCACCTGCATGTACATGAAAATATCGCTTGCACCAAGCCCATACTGGGTACTCAGCTCCACAAAATTCAACGTAGAACACCCATCAGTCACTAATTGCTTCAGGCCCTCAATCCCAAGCGAGGCCCACCAAGCATATGCCCCCACCATGAGTACTGGCAGGAAAGCAGCATTACCGCTGAGGGGAAGATAGGGGGTTACCCAAGGATCCTAGTAAAGGATTGCACACAGCAAGCGCCACCTTTGGCAGACAGAAGAAAGAAGCACATTATTCTGTGTGGATCTGGCACCCTGGATCTGTGCCTTGTTAAGCACATATTGAAGAGACAACGGAGACACCAGGGACTCCTCCATATCTCGGGGGATATACTCCATAGTGCCATAGAGCCAATCACACAAGTGACGGAGGGGAGAGAAGGGGCAACCCTGTCGAGTGCCCTGTATCAAGGGAAAGTCATTCACTAAAATGGATCCAAGAGGGTCAGCATATAATAGTCGGATCACCTCTACAAAAAAGCCACTGACACCAAACGCTTCCAGGATCATGTACATATATTGCCATTGCACCCTGTAAAAGGTTATTTCTCCATCAAAGTTAATAAGCAACAATGGGAGCTTGCCCTCGGCATTAACATCCTGCATGGGCAATATTTTCTGCATATTCTGGGCAATATTACTGCCCCACCTGGGAATCGCCGACCAAAAGGGGCATAAAGGGGCATAAAGGGACAGCCACTCGGCCATGATTTTGGCCAGCAGCTTAACATCTACGTTAAATAATGATATTGAGCGATAGGAGCCAGGCACTAAAGGATCCTTCCACATCTTCGGAAGCACTGTTATAATAACCTTGTTAGGTTCATAAGAGAAGTGACCTCTCTGGACCTTATCCTGCAGCAAGCAGTAAAACACCCTCCTGTAACCATCCAACCCAGGAGCACAGCACAATCGAAGGTGTCAAATACATCGCTGCACTTCCTGTGCCCTGATTGGAGCATTAAGGCACTCAGTTGCTCTGGAGTGAGCCGCGGCAATCCACACATCCTCAAGTAAGAGCGTGCCCTATCCACATTGCACAGCTCGGCCCTCTGGTGGAGCAGCATGTTGAGCTTCCTCTGAGTCACCAAAAACTTTGCCTGATTCTCTGCTGATGATTGAGCCACAAACTTAGGCTGGGCCACATAGAGCACCCTCTCCAATTACATTATTTGTTGATCCTGCACCCTTCTTCTTGCCTTACAGAATGCAAGAATGTGGCCCCGCAGAACCACCTTCGCAGTTTTCTAGTACAAGGCAGAGTTATCTTTATGCCCAGCATTATGATAGTCATGATCGGCCCATTGGACATGAAGGAATAACAGAAAGTCCTTATCCGCTGCCATCTGTAGTGGAAAGTGTCAGCTATATCCCACCTCTCCCTCCCCCCAGTTGAGATCAAGCCAGACCATGGCGTGGTCCGAGATCATAATCAGGCCCATTTCTGCCCTTTTCACCCAACCCAGAAGACCCTTGCCCTCATCCCCCCACCCCAGCCACCTAATCCCCTCTCCCCTCTCCCTTCCCCTCCCCTCCTACCCACCCTGTCCCATAGATCCTTCACCAACCCTAGAACCATTTTCTGCTCTCTTAAGAGCTCTTCCAGAAGATCCATAATGCACAGGAGTCCCTTCCCTCAGCCCCACCCACCAAGAATCCTCTCCACGGACCAGATCTCCCAAAGTACAGCCATAAACCCATCTCCACTTATGCATGCATCCACTCCTCCCTCTTTAAGGCGAATACCCCTGCCCAAGTTCTCCCATAGCCACACTCATGATGCTCACCTGCTACCATTCCCCTCCTGAACTCATAAATGATACACTAATACCTCCTTTCCATCTGCTGGACACAAACAGCTTCCATCTGCCTATAAGTATAAACACCATTCACCCTGCCGCTCGTCCACCCCATCTGATTGTTTCCCACCCTCACCCCTTCATTCCGTCATCCCAACTCACAAATTTAGAAAAGAAAAAAAAAGAGAGAAATCCCAGTCATACAAACCATCCTACTAGTCATCACCTGCAAGCTCTCCACCCAACCACACCATTGCTGGAGCCGCATCTAATACAAAAGGGATGGGGAGAGTGCAAAGAGGAAAACAGGAAAGTCCACTCCATCTAGGTGCCACAGAGGTATCATGAAAAAACCTCTCCCAGAGTAAAAGCCCTCCCCCCAGACCTTATATCAATAATAACGAATTTGGAATGACACCATCACATCAATTGCCCTTGCCCCACAGAAAAAATCATCACTAAGATCAAACAAGGCCCCATGGTACTCATCGGACATAAGGCAAACTAAGCTCTAGTTAAGACAGCTAGAAAGATGCTGGCAGAGAACTAGAATCAAACACAACTCCAGGAATACTAAACCACAAGAAAGAATACCACACGAATATCATCATGAAGTCCTTAAACGGCCCCAGAGAGCTGTTTGAGATAGTAAAATCTCCCACTAGGTCTCCGCAGAACCAAATCACAGATGCAATAACATCAGAGGAATTCTCTTCTTATCTACAGAACAAACTCATGTGCACAAACCACACAACAACTCCAACTCACGCACTTAAGACAGACTCCGCCAATCCAAACAATTGGTCCTCTTTCCATCTAATCACAGAAGAGCATTGCAGTAAACTCCTGAAGAGGTTGAACACAACCACATCTCCACTCGACCCTTGTCCAGCCTCCTGGATAAAGATGACCACATTATGCTCTGCAAAATAATAAATCTCTCCCTATCACAAGGATTCATACCTCCCCTGCTAAAAAACCTCCTCTATAACACAATGCACCCGAACCCAAGTCACCATCCTCATACCGTCCTATTTCAAGCATCCCTTCTTAGCAAAAATAATAGGAAAAACATTCAAAGTCAATTAGAAGACTACATTGACTCAGCCGCTCACAACAACATGGATTCCAGCAATATCACGAAGTAGAAACACGTTTAACCTCTCTAATCAACACAATATTTAAAGGAATTGAAAACCTCAAACTAGGATACATATTTATCTTCATAGACATAACAGCTGCCTTTTTACTCAATAAGCTATACCATACTACCAGACAAACTGATAGAGATAGGAATCAGTGGCACACCACTGTCAAGGTTTCGCTCTTACTTATCTGGCCGACAGTCCCAAGTCAAGATCAAGAACAGAACCTACAAACCTTTCACACTGCATCAAGGAACTCCACAGGGCTCTGCACAACGATTTATGCTCTATTTGACAACAGAAAACCTGATTACTTCACCATAGCTTCATGCCAAACCTGAAAAACAAACTGGCTGGAACAGCACAACCTTATAATCAACTATAACAAATCAGAAATCCTCACAATTACAAGAGACACTGCCCATACCCCACCAGATAATCTACTAATAGATAACACGGGTACACTAAAAACTTTTTTTTTTAAACTGCCTCTAATGTTTCGATTGATTTTTACGTTTTTTGGTGCGCTGAATCCAAATCTGGTAACCAATTTGCTCCATCACGTACAGACTTTTTGCTACATTGGGTTAGCAGTTTGAGGTGAACGTTTCAGATTGAGTGCGGTCGAGATAAAAGTTTCTTGGATGAATTCTTTATTCTAATTGTTTAGTAGTTATTCAAATAAGAATAAAGAAAATTGTAACAAGGCAGCACATAAGAATAGAGTAATGTCAACAAAACACACTGTGATGGTAGCAAAATTGTCTGCACTTAAAACAGCCACAAACATTGAGCATATAAGAGCGAGGTTAGACACAAAGCAAAGCAAAGAAATGTGCAAAAAATGTTGTACAGGTATGTATGTAAGAATAGAAAACGCAAACCGCACCATTGCAATACATGAAGACAAACACCCGATGGTGTGAAAATAAAATTCTAATAAATGAGATCCGACACTGTGGTAATAACTAGCAAATTTTTATTTCAAAGTTTAGTAAAACACGATATTTGTCAACACAGTTTAGATTTTAAAGTCATTCTTGGGTCAATCAATCTCCTGGTGGGCCCGTTTCTTCTTCCCTCGAATGCTTCTCTTGGTGCGCTGCTTGGCGTATTTTTCATCTGGGGTTTCCCGCAACAGCAACCAGCAGAAATCAGCCATCATAGTGGTGTTCCATCTTCCTTGGTACCTTCTCTCTGCGTCCTTGATGTCCTGGTGTAACCTTTCACCTTGCTCTTCACTGTACGCCCCCAGGTTTTCGGGAAAGTAGTTCACATGGGAGTGCAAGAAATGGACTTTCAGGCTCATGTTACAGCCTTGTTCTTTGAAGGCATTGAGCATCCTGGCAACAATATCCTTATAGTTCTCATCCCGCCTGTTCCCCAAGAATTTGAGAACAACATCCTTGAAGGAATCCCAGGCTTCTTTTTCCTTCTCAGACATCGTTTCAGCGAATGCTCCATCTGAAATGAGTTTCCTTATATCAGGGCCAACAAACACTCCTTCCTTTAGCTTTGCTTCAGAAAGTCGGGGGAACTTTGAGCAAAGGTACCGAAAGCACTCACCATCTTTTGGAAGGGACTTGATGAATTGCTTAATGAGACCCAACTTAATGTGGAGAGGTGGTAATAGAATTTTATCACGAGGTACCAAGCTCTCATTAAGAACATTTTTCTCACCGGGTCTCAAATACTCCCGAATTGGCCAGTCTTTTTTCCCCCAGTGTAGGTCGCGGGCCCGGCTATCCCACAAGCAAAGGAAGCAGGGATATTTGGTGAAACAGGATTGCTGCCCTAATAGCATGGATAGAATTTTAAAGTCTCCACAAATCATCCACTTATGCTCATCATAACGAATCTTCTGAAGAATCAGGGCCAAATTCTCGTATTTTTCTTGGAGAATAACAGAGTGAGCAATAGGAACTGAAGCGAATGTGTTGCCATTATGAAGAAGAACACCTTTTATGCTGTCTTTTGACGAATCAATGAACAGCCGCCATTCAGCAGGATCATACTTGAGTTTAAACTTTTCCATCACTCCGTATATATCGTTGCAAAATACCAAATCTTCCTCTTTGCTGAAATACTTCAAAAATTGTGTCTCGCGGTTGCGGTACCAATAAAAAGTTGTTCCTGGTGACAATAGATTTTTCTGTTTAATCCGAGAACCTAGCAGTTGGGCAGCACCTTTTGGGAGTCCTAAATCCCGGACTAAATCATTCAATTCAGCTTGAGAGAAAAGTTCAGGTTTCGGATCTGGTTAAGTTTCAAACTCGGAAGTACTGGACTCATCGGGAAAAGCCATCTGATGAGTCTCATCATGATCAGAACCGTCCACACAAATATGATCCAAAGATTTTGGTGGTTCAGGCACAGGTACTTCGTTGCTATGAGGCATAGGCCTAATTGCTGAGGGAAGGTTGGGGTAACTTATTACGTTCTTATTTTTTAAGTTGTATCCCTTCACAATGCAAGAGCAAAAATAGCAGTCACTGCTGTGGTCTCTTTGTTCACGCCACATCATAGGTATTCCGAAACAAATGCTTGTTTTTTACCTTTCATCCATAAGCGTAGATCTTCCTCACATGTCTTGCACACTTTGTGAGGAGCCCACGGTTTGTCGTGATCGCCTAACTTCAAACCGAAATAGGCGAAATATACTTTTTTAATAAATGCAGAAATGTTCCTCTGCCGCTTTTTCACGGTATATTCCCCACAAATAAAACAAAAACTGTCCGGAGAGTTGACGCAACCTCTGGCTCTGTGAGCCATCACAAATACACAGCACTGCAAACTACAACTGTAGTGAACCACTTCGGAATAAAGCTGGATTACGACTGAGCAAACAAAAGGTAATAATGAACTTGCAAGAAACTGAAATTTGTTCGGGTGCATTGTGTTATACTATTGGGTTCGGGTGCATTGTGTTATAGAGGAGGTTTTTTAGCAGGGGAGGTATGAATCCTTGTGATAGGGAGAGATTTATTATTTTGCAGAGCATAATGTGGTCATCTTTATCCAGGAGGTTGGACAAGGGTCGAGTGGAGATGTGGTTGTGTTCAACCTCTTCAGGAGTTGACTGCAATGCTCTTCTGTGATTAGATGGAAAGAGGACCAATTGTTTGGATTGGCAGAGTCTGTCTTAAGTGCGTGAGTTGGAGTTGTTGTGTGGTTTGTGCACATGAGTTTGTTCTGTAGATAATACTGTTCATGTCGCAACCACCGTGTTTGAGCGAGCGAACGAGGCGAGGCGAACAGGAAAGAACATGCGCCAGCGCGAGTACTGGATTTAGCCCCCTGCCTCCCAATTGTCCTGTTAATGTATAAAATGAATACAAAACACTCTAAAATATCATGAGGGAGTGTTTCTAGTTAGTTAACCATTACAACCTCTATTTTGGGCCAAGAAAATAAACTGCAGTCGGCTAAAAAGAAATTATGTGAACATTCCTTATATGGGTAAGAAATCTAATTTTGCAAGAAAACGTGACATGATGGAACATTTTGGCTATTTTTCCTGGATTCAGCACCCCAAAATCTATAGGAATCAGTTGCAAAACTGGAGGCAGTTTTTTGGTAGTGTACCTGTGTAATCGCTCAATCCACATGAAGACGGAAGTGAAATATCTAGGTGTAACCCTGGAACAAAGGCTCAACT
Organism: Ichthyophis bannanicus; assembly: GCA_033557465.1. Taxonomy (NCBI): domain Eukaryota; kingdom Metazoa; phylum Chordata; class Amphibia; order Gymnophiona; family Ichthyophiidae; genus Ichthyophis; species Ichthyophis bannanicus. The sequence goes on from CM066031.1 coordinate 1,124,462,967, forward strand.
TTCAAGTACCATTAAGAAGACCACATCCACAGCTTACTACAAAATGAGGACTCTACAAAACCCATGACCTCTACTAGACTATAACCACTTCCATACCATATGTCAAGCAATAATCACTCCTTTTCTAGATTATTGCAACCTAATATTTCAAGGACTATCCAAAAGCATAAGCCAATCCCTGCAACTAGCACAAAATATTGCAGCCCCACTAATCACCAGATCCAAAGGACAAGAACACATCACTCCAGTCTTAAAATCCTTTCATTGGCTACCCATACAATCCCGAATAAAGTGCAAATCAATAATGATGATATTCAAGACCATGCACAACCAGTCCACTGACTGCTTAAAACAGCTAATCCAGATGATGCCAGATACTCGATTAAGGAGGATACAACATCAAAATGCTCTGTCAAACACATCTATCAAGACCAACACCTCACAAACAGCACTCCAAAGAGTGTTTGAATACTTTGGCCTGTCCCTCTGGAACTCACTCCCTCACCAATTAATATCATTTAAGGACTCCTCTGACTTCTGGAAAAAAACTAAAAACACACCTGTTCACCGAGTACTTTGGTACAACATTGGACACACAGCCTTAACACTTGAATACCCCTGCCAATCCCCCCTCCCACATTATGTATGCTACCAAAACTGAGTACCCCATATTACAAATGCATATAGTTGTTGATGGAATGTTACACAATTCAGCTTTGTTATGTATAAAATTATAATGTCAACTGTTCTGTTCAATGTAAACCGCCTTGAAAACACATAAAGGCGGTATATAAGAAATACTAAATAAATAAATGAAAGAGCAGAAGATCAATAAAAAAAATAAGAAACCCAGACAAAGGGGACTCATCATACACCAAAAGATACCCCCACGCTCACTCCAAGATCCATCTTTCCTACAACACCATAGTAGTATAAACAGCCAACTGGCTAATAATGGAAACACTAACAAGTACAACTATATAACAGTGGTACAAACAGTGCAGTAAAACCATACAGGGCAGAAGGTTAATTCCGTAAATCTTAATACATGTCCCAGATTAAATAGGGACTGGGAAAACACCTACGGCTATGGCCCAGTTCTCATGAGGAGATACCAGTCACCTGTCTTGAACAGGCAATCACACACCAGCCTAATCCAGCCTAATCCAGGTCTCTCTGCATTCATGTTCATTATTGAGGCATCAGGCCATAGGCCTACCAGCCAGAAACCAATGGAGGGAACAACAGGAAAGAAAACACAACTGAGGAGGGTCTGCAACAGCCAACAGCCAGGTAAGTCTCACCATATTCATCGGGAGAAACCCCAGTCATGCACTGTTTGTACACTACAGAAAACCAGCATAGATGATCCCAAAGTCAGCCATATGGATATATACCATCAGGGATCATAATGTTACTGGGTGAATATTTGCTGCTACCCCTGGTGCACAATGCACAATTTTACTGGGTTCAATAAAGAAAAACGCACCCCCTTAGGCACCAAGAGGCCACAGACCCCTGCAAAGAGAGATTGTCGCCAAGTAATCCTGGAAGATAAGTACCTTTTTTCCATCATGGTCAAGGGTCCATTGATTCTGGGCTGCTCGTAAAATTTGCTCCTTTTGCTGAAAGCTGAGAAACCGAGCTAGCACCACTTGTGGCCAAGGATCTCCACCATAGTGGGAGCTAAGCCACTGTGTCTGTCAATTTCTGCTTTTCCCACTAAACCCTCGAGATGTAATCCAAGGGGCAGCCAGGTCTCAAGGAAGTCGCAGAGCTCCACTTCTGCGACCAACTCAGCCACCCCACCAATCCGCAGGTTTTTGCAATGACCCCGATTTTCTAGGTTGTCTCACTTAGCTTCTTGATTTTGGAAGCACTCTTCCAATTGTTGAACCTTCTGTCCAGTCTGCTTCCCACCATCTTCCAGTTGTTGAACCTTCTGTCCAGTCTGCTTCCCACCATCTTCCAGAGCTGACACTCTCTACTCGACCTGGGATATGTGACTGCTGAACTCCACTCTGGATTGCACTACCTGGGCAAGTTGCTCAGTGAGTCTGGTAAAGCAGTCATCCAACGTCCAGACCATCGCGGTAGAGACCTCTTCTACCATATTTACCACATCTAATCTTGGGCTAGCCGGAGCACCATCAGCCATTTTGATCTCAAACAGGTGGGTCTTCTCCCGCCACTGTACCTTCGCTACCGTTGAGTGCCCAAGCCACCATGGTGGCCAAAACATAGAGATTTCACTACTGTAGACTTCTAGGGCATAAGCCAGCTAAATATGGCAAAAAAGAAATGAGATTTTAGGGATGGGGACCCCAGAACCGAACTACACAGTTCTTGTTCAGTTCACCACATCACGTGATCTCTTTACTGAGTTTTTAAAGAATACATGCATAATTATTCACTTCTAACTCCAGCTGCAAAAATACAAGAGGAGCCAGCGCTCCTGTTTTCCCTTTTCTTCTCCTCTTCTTTTCCCCCTTGTTCTTTATTCCCCTTTTCTGTCCTTCTCATCCCCTTTCTTGAAGTTTGATTTAACTGATTTGTATCTTCCTTTCCTATTTCTGATTTAAATTTTTATTGCAAACTGCCTTCAAGTATCCTTTTGATGAAAAGGTGGTATATTCATATGTTAAGGCAATTCATTTGTTTGAAACAACATGGGAACTGTCAAACGACATTTCCTACATCATTTCGTGACGTTTTTGTCCAAAAATGGAAGATAATCCCCTGGAATTAACTATTAAGTGATAGTGTACACTATTAATGACAGATGGGAAGTGATGAAATCTAAAAAAAGCAAAGCAAAACAAAATAAACAATTCTGCAAATAATATAGGAAACTTAAAAAAACAAAAATGTGTGGCCTACACACCCCTATCAAATGTTCAACTAAACAGTCCAAAGTTAGATGGGTACAAAAGTACCCACATACTTTACTCCTATGCAATTTAGGAGCATGTTTACTAAAGTGTCTAAGCAGTAAAAGCATGTTTTATTGCATGCTAAACATAGCACGGGTACACAACAATGGCTACTGTGCATTAAAAACAGTGCCATGTTCTAAAGTCACATTTTATGTATAGTACGCAAGATGAGTATGAAATGGGCAGAGTCCACTTATGTAGTTAGTGGATGGTATGTTAGCGCATGCTTACTGTTAATGCAGGAGATGGTGCAGGACTTTCAGGGGATGTATTTTAGAAGGAGCCACATAAAATTAAGCATGTCATCAATGCATGTACATCGTGCATTTTCAATGACTTATGTGCATTAAAGGGGCTATAAGCCTCTACTTTGGCGAGTTGCTATTCTATAAGCTGTACTCCAACTGCTAAAGAGCCAGAAACATTTTCACTTGGACCATTCCCCGACACAAGTCAGCCAATGAAAGTGAAGCAGGACTTTTCCCATGCATTTCTCTAAAATGGTGTTCTTCCTGCCATGGTACATGATGGAAGTTGATGCACTTGTGGATGTAGTTGGTGGAATGAATTGTATCACCATTTCCTGATGTCTCCACCAGGTAATATGAGCCATGAAGAGCAAAGTTAGGATTTACAATTCTTTCCCTTATGACAAGTAATGGAGTGGGGGGGGGGGGACAGAAAGGAGATTTTAAACATTTGCTGGGATACCTAATATAATGGGAGCTATTGATTTTTCACAAGTAGTTGTTATTCCATCCGGTGACAGGGTAGTTACCTTCCCAACTGTTGCCACTTTCATTCCCTGTATGTGATGCTCACAAAAGGCTTACATGAGAGACAAACTGCTCAGAATTGTAGACAGAGAAGGCTCCTAGTGGTGTTTAACGTTCAGTTCTAAAAAATGCAGGTTCATTCATTTGGGCTGCAAAAAAACAAGTGCATTGTAGGGTATGAAGTACTTTGGTCCATGAAAGAAGAGTGGGACCTGGGGGTGACCATTCTGATGATCATAAGGTGGCCAATTGGGTAGAAAAAGTGACAGCAAAAGCCAGAAGGATGCTTTGGTATATAAGGAGAGAAATATCTAGCAGGAAGAAGGAGGTGATAATGCCTCTGTATAAGTCACTGGTGAGACTGTGTGCAATTCTGGAGACCACAGCTTCTAAAAGATATAAACCAGAAGGAGATGGTGCAGGCAGTGGCTAATAAGATGGTCAGTGGTCTTTGTCCTAAAGCATATAAGGGAGGAGTAGCCTAGTGGTTGGGGTAAGGTACTTCAGGCCGGAAGGTCGGGGGTTCAAATTCCACTAGAGGACAGCAACCTTGGGCCGGAAGGACTGGGGTTTCTAGTCCCACCGATGCTCCTTGTGGTCTTGGGCAAGCCACTTAACCCTCCATTGCCCATGTTCCCTGTAAGTATGTGTCTCACATCCCCGCGTGTTAAATGTATCCCCAATTGTGTTGTGACCACTTTGATTGAAGGATAAGACAGTATACAAAACTGTCTAAATAAATAAATATAGGGACAGATTTAAAGATCTCAATATGTATACTGTGGATGAAAGGCTGTAGAAGGGAGATATGACAGAGTTGTTTAAAAAACACCATGACATAAGCGCACAGAAAGAGCTTTTCTTATTTGAAAGGAAGCTCTGGATTAATAGGGCATAGAATGAAGGTGAAAGGGGAGAGACTCTGGAGTAATCTAAGGACATATTTCTTTTATGGCAAGAGTAGTGGATGCATGGAATAGTCTCTAGTGAAGGTGGCAGAGATAAGAACTGTATATGAATTCAAGAAAGTATGGGACAAGCACAAAGGATTTTTAAGGGAGAGGTGGGGATTGTACAGTTTAGTATTTGGTAGGGATGAGCAGACTGGCTAGCCCATTTGGTCTTCATCTGCAGTCATTTTTCTATGTTTCTAGTGCATCTTTTGATAGTTTTGCCATCCTTGCCATATAACTGAGTCCAAAATAATAGCATTATTATTGGCACCTAACAATGCATTCAGAGCTGTCTCTGATCATTATTCTCAGAAATCAATGTAAATGTCACGTGCTTTAGGACCTACTAATGCACGTGGATTTTTTAGTCCCTTGCATTATCTGTGAAAAGAGAGGTTCAGGAAATCAGTTCTGCACTTGTTCTAAACATTATCCCTGGCCTAACGGTGACAAGATAGTGGCTTTCATGATGTTCCTACTCTCCTTCACTGCTTACAGCTCTGCTCTTTTGCTGACCCCTCATACTACGGTACTGGTGCACAAGCTGACTCACCGAGTGCTTGGCAACCTCCGAGTGCTTGGTAACCTTGGCTTTTTGGAGGTTGGGTCAATATTTAGCTATGGTAATCGGTATTTTTAAAGCAGCTGCAGCTAAAACTGAAACTGGATATTCAGCATTGGAGCCTCTCTGGTGCCTGGCACTGTAGATCTGGTTTCACTGCTGAGCATATTTCTTATCTGGTTAGTGGTGATATTCAGCCGCTAATCAGAAAGCAAATTCGCATAAGGGGGCATATTTACTTTAGTCATGGTAGCCGATAGTATGGGGTTTAGCATGGTGTCAACGCGCATTTTGGCTGTTTGTTAGCTAAGAGCATGTGTCCAGAAGGCGTTCACACTAAAACCGCCGTGCTACCTGAGCAGCATGCGACTAGGTAGGGTATGGGCAGAGTTAGGGCGGAAAGTGAGCGGTTGCAGCCATATGTTGTTAGCACAACCAGGCAACTGGTGCCCCAGAAAGACACCGCTAGCACAGGTGCAACTACTGCCAGCCTCCTACCAGACAGTAGTTGCACCTGCTGTGCCAGAGTGCTGCCAATGCATGGTATGGGCATGCTGCCCACACAGAACAATGTCCTGGCACCTCCCCAACATACCTCATAGTTTAGGAACCATTTTAGGGACAAGTAGGGCATTACCTTGGGAGTCTGCTTCCAAAGGAGCACACACTAGATCCTGACAGCCACAGAAATTCAAAGAGCTACAACTCAGACAGAGCCCTGCAGGGTGTCAGCCCACATATACCCACAAGGGAAAGGTATGATTCATGTGCACGCTGTCAGTGTTGGCACCCGCACTAGATCATTGTGGCTGTGCTGCTATATTACTGCTCTGGTAAGGGGGGAATAAGCCTGAAAACACCCCTGGAGAGCCAAGACACCTGCAATGGCCTTCATGCAACAGAGGCTGAGCTGCACCTATGGGCCCAGCCCCCATGCCATCAGCTGTTGCAATGTAGATGACTGCAGATGACTGAGTGGCAAGCAGATGATAGGGGGAGTGCCCCGCTACACCAGCAGCTGATGGGTTTACCTAGTCCTCCCTCCAACTTCCACATGGTAATTGGGAGAGGGTATGTCAGGACAGCCAAAAATGGGTGCATAACCAGCATTGGTAAGAGGCTAGAAGTTAGGCCTTGGGCTCAGTGGAGATGGTGGTGGTGATAGCAGTAGTGATGGCTGCTGCAGGTGACTTATTCTTGGGGTGGTAGTATTAAGTCACTTCTTGCTGATGCAGCTCATTGTTATTTTTTGGCCGGCCTCCCATGCCTTGGTCCTTCTGCATCAGAGTCCTGGTCTTCAGGTAAGGGATCTCAGTGGCACAGTGCAAAATTGTGGAGCATGCAACAGGCCATAAGGATTTCACATACTCTGGCAAGGCTGTAGAGTAGTTCACCCCAGATCTGTCTAGATGCATTAAACAGCTCTTGAGCTGCAGAAAGATTCTCTCTATGATTAGGGTTACCAGATTTTTGTAGAGCAAATCTGGGGCACCTGGGCAGACCTAAGCTGGACTGAGGGGGGCAATGCTCCTCCCTCCTAGGCCATCTTTTCCCTATATATTTTGAAATAATCAGTATAGGTAGCATTTGCTAATTTCAAAAGTTTAAAAAAAGACAGCAGCAACTCTTCTTGAGTTATAATCACACATACTTGCATACTGAGTGGAGGAGTAGCCTAGTGGTTAGAGCAACTGCCTAGTACCCAGAAAATCACAGAATTCTGGCTCACAGACAAAGACTGTCATAATATACCAGTTACACAAAGACGGATACACAATATTTAACTGCCCGAGAGACACTAAGGGGTATGTTTACTAAACCGTCTTAACGTCGCAGCGGTGGTATTATCGCGCAATAAGTGACGTGATAATGTAACATTATTGCACGATAACGTCACTTATCGCATGATAACGCGGCGGCGGCGTTAAGGCACACTAACGCTGTGAAATCCGGGTCTGAAGGGTGGAGTAAGGCTTCCCAGAGGGCGGAGAGAAGGGGTCAATGGGCAGAGAGTGGGAGGGGAGAGGCTCCAGGCACACTAACGCTGTGAAATCTGGGTCTGAACACTAACTCCAGTGAAACCCTCGCGTTAAAGCACATTTGCAGGAAAGAGAAACCATTTCAGTCAGCAATATGCAGCAAAGGCAGGGAAACCCAGAAAAGTGATAGTTGTGATACATGTGCAGGAACCAAAAAGGCAAATAAACATATAAAAGGACCAGAACCACGTTTGAAATCCCAATAACCAAGCTGGCCAAAAGTGATATTAATGATAAACATAAAGCAACACCACCGACAAAGCTCAAAAAATAAGATATCATGTTTGGAAGGGTCTATTCTCTGTCCCCCTACAAAGTGAATGATCCCACCTTGAAATAGTGCTGATCAGGATTTTTTCTCGTTTATATTGGGCAGGTTTGTTATGGCGTGCACATGTGCAGTAACAGCAGAGTGGGCACGTAGGAAAGGGCAACTGTACTGATGCTGTAAATGGGAAATAGAGGGCTGCAGGCGGCACATGCTGTGGTCCAGCTGGGGCACAGTGCGGGCTAGGCAGATGCCTTGGTGGCACATAGGAATGCCGAAACTGTAAAGCATCAAGACAGCAACTAATGAGGGTCCAACATGGGCATGAGTGTGTGTCCCACAGTGTCACAGGGGATATTACCCAGCAGGCACCCCCAAAGGCACATAACATTGACAGGTGGTGCCGGGGGGAAGCGCGCATTTCCATGTAGGCACCCCTACATGAGAACCCACACCATAGGCAGCTGCCTACTGGCACACTGGATGGCCTGGGACTGCGCACCACCAGCACCTCTGGCATAAGGGCATGTCTGCATGGTGGCGGAGGGGTGCTGGTGCTGGAGGGGGTAGTGGCTTCTGCCCACAGCAGACCAAGGCCAAACCCTGTTTAGGTGGGTGTCGTGCAGTGCAACAGACAAGGTCTGTCTAATGAACACTAATGGTAGCCCCAGGGAATGATCTGCCTCTGTGACAACAGTTTAGTGCAGTACACACAGCCAGTGTGTTGAGGGTCACAAGGTCACAGGTTCAAGCCCCAGCTATGGCTCCTGTAAGAAATGTCTCTATATTTTACCCAGTAGTAAACCATGGTAGTAAAGATGGAACTGTTATTGCTGATTAAATAAACAATTCATAAACGCCTATATTTTACCCTACAGGGCACAGGCACCATAAACATGTGCAATCCCTAGAGCAGAGTTTCCTAAATGCAGTCCTGGAGGTGTGGGAGTGTGTGTGTCTGTCTATCCAGCGTGTTGTGGCTGCCTACACCTTACTGAGCCCACACTGCTTGCACTGTCTCCAGTGTAAGCCTGCCAATGTGCATAATGAGGAGCAAGGTACTGTGGGTATGGGCCGGACAGGGCGGCCTGGGCAGGATGCATCTGCACAGGGCATAGGGCAATGGCTGGGACATTGTAGTGCCCGACCACCACCTGCACAGACAGGGTGGCCACAGTGTGTCATGCTGGAAGGTCACTCTCATCCTAAATGTGCAGTGACCATGGTATGGCTAGGTTTTCCCATAGTACTGTATAGCATTTTTTCTCAAGTGATATTTATGGGTTTCCTTTTTTGGGACCCAGTCAGTGACATAGCTCCTTGGTGTGTGCGCCAGATCCCACACCAGGGTGCACAGTGTTCCTTTTGGAACATGCACTATGTATGTGCCATCAGACTGTCTGTAGCTAGCATGTGTATGGATGCAACACCCTGCAGGATGCAGCAGGTGCACACTGACTGTCCTCTGCTGTTGAATGTCAGAATGTAGTGGGGGGGGGGCAGCTTAGCTGGCCAGTTCCACTGCCAGTGGTCCAGTTCCATGTTCTGATCTGCATCAGCTCTCTGTTCGTTAGTTGGCCGGGTGTTGCTGATCCCACAGTCTGTCATCATTTCGCTCAACTGGCCCTATTGAAAACAATGATAGTGTGTGTCTGTTGTTTCCAAATCATGTACCCTACCCTGACACACAGAGGGTGGGCTTGCTCCGTATATCGTCCTCATATGAGTCCAGACACACCCCTATTCCAAAAACAGGTGTCCATGGCAAACTCACTCAATATGCATTATGCTGTAAGTATCATAGTCCACATGGGCTACACATCAATGGCATATAGAAAAGTACATAGAAAACTTCCAAGGCTGTCTGCAAAGAATACCCCATACACTAGCAGTGATGGTGAACTGCAGCAAAACCTACTGCAAACATCCCGGGTACTGTGGACCTGGTGCTGTCACCACGACTTTACTCTCAGAGTGATCACAGAACACGCACAATGACATGGTCAGTAGGCACACTGTAACAGTAACACTCATGCTTGGTCCCCCTACCCAGTTGATGTGCTACAGAGTTGCAATCCCCTATCTGGTGAGCAGAGGTAGACTGCTGATCTGCATGTGCATTGCATCATGGGTACCCTTGGTGCTAACCTATCCTGGTAGCCACACCAGACAGTGTGTCTGGTGACCTGCACTGGTTGAGTAGCTAGCCATAGTTTAGTTACAACCAATATTGTTGCAGGACAATGGTGAATATACTGACTTCAGTGGGAGAGGTCATGGGTTCAGTGGGCCTGTATATTGATGTATCTGGATGGATAGGATATAGTGTATTATCATCACATCAGAGCGTGTTACCACATGACAATATGTTCAAAAGTGTGGCCAGTTGCATGCAGTGGGTATGTTGGAAGAGTGGCGTGAGCTGCAGGTTGCTAGATTAGCTGGTGAGCTGTATACAAAGTGTGCCCGTCAGTATAACTGTCAGAGGATACAGCCGTCTATGCATGTAGCAGTCTGACATAGATCTGAAATCCATATGCACATCCCAAAACACCCGCAGCTCAGTTGGTCAAACCAAGGTGTCCTGTAAAGTGTCCTAGCTGTGTCCGTATACTAGCCTGCTAAGTAGAGTAGAAAGTGTATTTAGATGACCTGGTGTAACTGTGTAGCCAGCCATTGCTATGTGAAAAGGCATAGCACACCAGTTAATACAATGCCCTCACAGCCAGTGGTGATGGGTTTGAGACCCCAGTGTGCCAACACCAAGATAAAAGTATAATAAACAAATTGTGGTAAGAAATGTCAGACACATCACTGCAATGTGTGTCTACAGCATAAATCTTTATATATATTGACAGCGCCACTGTTCGCTGTGTATGGGCCATGGCACAGGCACGGGCACGTAGCTAGCGCACCTTAATGATGCGCAGCGGTGCGCGTTGAGGCGCGCCAGCACATGTTGAGGCACATATGCGATGTGCATGCGTGCGTGAGCAAGGCATTAATGAAAATGGTGACTCGTTCGAGAAAGCCTGCTTTCATCCGCAGGGAGCTGTGCCACCTTGCAGAGCTGATCTGCACTAGGCAGCAGAAGCTACTCCCTGGCTCCTCCAAACGGCAGGACCTCGGGCGTGTAAGGAGGGCCTGGGACTGTGTCACAAGGCGGTATAATTGTCTTGCTGACTACTCACGTGAGGTAAGTGTATTGGGACAGGTCAGTATATCCATATACATATCCAGTGTTGATTGTAGCTGTGTATGCTGCTGTGTGTAGGCATTCTATTTCATTTATGTTTTGTAGTTAAACTCACGTGATATACCGCCTATTTATCACATCAAAGCGGTTTGCCCTATCCCCAGGAGGCTAAGAACCTGATCACAGAGGTCCAGTTGTCAGCCTGGTGTTATGGCAACTGCTGCTGTTGATGTGTTAAAATCCACCCTAACACAAGGAGCCCCTAGATCTGCCTAAAGAGGTCTGGTAAACAGCATGCTGATATGGTAGGTTCTGCAGTTGCAGGGTCACACATCTGCCCTACCCCTAGGGGTCCTGAGACCTGTTCAAAATGGTCTGTCAATCACCCTGGTGATATGGTTGTGTGTGCATTTACAGGTTAAAATATCTGCCCTACCCCCAGGAATCCTGAGACCCCATCAAAGTGGTCTGTCAGTCACTCTGGTGATATGGTTGTGTGTACATTTGCAGGTTAAAAGAGCTGCCCTACCCCCAGGAGTCCTGAGACCTGTTCAAAATGGTCTGTCAGTCACCCTAGTGGTATGGTTTATGTTGCTGTTGAAGTGTTATAATCCACCCTACCCCCAGGAGTCCTGAGACCTGATCAAAGTGGTCTGTCAGTCACCCTGGTGATATGGTTGTGTGTGCATTTGCAGGTTAAACCATCTGCCCTACCCCCAGGAGTCCTGAGACCTGTTCCAAATGGTCTGTCAGTCACCCTGGTGGTATGGTTTATGTTGCTGTTGATGTGCTATAATCCACCCTACCCCCAGGAGTCCTGAGACCCGATCAAAATGGTCTGTCAGTCACCCTGGTGATATGGTTTATGTTGCTGATGAAGTGTGCTAAGATACCCTACCCCCAGGAGTCCTGAGACCTGATTGCAAAGGTGGGTATGACATCCAGATATTGTGGTAGGTTATGCAGGGTCAGGTCACACATTTGCCTTATTCCCCGGAGGCCCAGACCTCATTACACACGTCTGTTATGGATCCTGATGGTATGGTAGGTGCAGCTGTGGATGTGCTCCAAACCACCCCACCCCCAGGAGCCCTGAGACCTGATTACAAAGGTCTGTAACAAATCCAGATATCATGGAAGTGTACTGTCGCCCCCGCCTGGCCAGGTAGGTAACTGGTAGCAGGTGAGGTCGCCTTTTGGCTTTAAAATAAGATTCCCTCAAAATGGCTGCCAGGAGGGCTGCTGGGAATTGTAGTCCTATATTAAAGCAAGGAGTTGTGACTCGAGGGTTCAGGCGTAAGACAGAGATATTTATTCAATGTATTCAGGGGTTCCTTCATACACAGGACGCGAGGGGTAAATTATATAAAGGAGGTTTTTAATCCACAGTACAGCTTCAAAAAGAAATCAGGAACAACTTGCTTTCTATTCCAAACTTCAAAGAAACAGGCACAATTTTGCTTGTAAATTGTCACTTTCCAAAACTTTTAAACTCTTAAAGGTTTTCTCCCTTTTCAGGAACAAACTTCTGGCAGCAAAATAAACTTTTAAATGTCTCTTGAACATTTACATCCAGCTCTCAACCTTATCAGTTGAACTCAGCTGTTTCTTTCAGTTGTGATGTCTTCAGAATTAGGCTGCTTCCTAAGCACGGCATACATACAATTGCTCTCTAGGACTCTTCCACATCAGAGACCTGACATATAGCACATTGTAAATCCATGGTACTGTTCTCCACACTTGTTATGTCCATTTCCTCTACACTTTCTCTCTCACTTACATCAAAAGGTAACTGAACAGAGAGCTGGCTATTTTCTTTCTCTATTAGTTCATTTAACTTCTTAAGTAGAGCCTGCTTTTGCAGTAGTTCTTCTGTTAAGTGAGCAACTTGGTGCTTGGATAAGCTTTCTCCCTTTATCCTGGTACTTTGTCTATAATTAGAATTAGCTTTCCCTTCTAGAGCTAATTCTCGTGGGTATTTCCTGTCTAGGAATTGAGAAGGACACACTTGCCTTGATTCTGAGGTATTTAGAAACTCTCTCTGCTCTGCAAGCCAGTCATGCTGTCTCTCAGCTGCAGCACCTTCGTTTGCTTGCACCAGCCTCTCGTTCCTTGTTCCCTCAGCTGTGCTTGGCAATCTCTCATCAAGCTTCTCTCTTTGGCTTCCAGTGTTTCTTACACTCTGCCTTTCATGTTCTGCAAGCACTCTCTCACTTGCTCTCCATGCTCCTTGTCTTTCTCCTTGTCCTTCTCTTCCCTTGCTGCTTCTCCGTCTTCTTATTCCACTTCTACTTCTATCTGTGTTACTGCATATCAGCTTTTTAAACTTTCCTTCCTCCTGAGCCACACCTTGCTCCCAGCACATGTGACTAGGGTCAAGCTTCTCCCTGACGTGCTGCTGTGGGCGGGGCTTAGGGATGACTATTCTCTGAGTCACAGACTCTTGGTTACTAGGGAAACCCTTGATACATTCTGCCTTAAAGTGACAGGACTCATTTTCCTGTGTATTTCTAGGTTCAGCAGTGGTTTCCTCACCACATATTCCCCTTCTTAAGATATTACGGGCTGGGGTTCTCATAAAATCACAGCACGTAATTCTCCTATAAGCTTTTCTGTTGCTTTGCCCCATTTGCCTACCCTGGGTACTGGTGACCAGCTGTACTTGTGCCATTCGTTCATGCCAAGGCTTGAGCAAGTTTATGGGAAACAACTGCTGGCGCCCTCGTCTGGTCTGTACCAGATAGGTCGCCGGGCCTACTTGCTTAACTACCCGGAAGGGACCCTTCCACTGGCTCTCAAACTTTGGAGCGGTTCCAGCTACCATCACTAGGACCTTTTCTCCCAGCTCTAGCTGGCGTGGTTTTGTATTACGGTCGTAATACACGTTTTGTTTTTGTTGGCTTTCCTTCAAATTGTTTTCTACCAACTGTGAGGCCCGCATTAAGCGTCCTCGCCTATCCCTAAGAAATTGGGGAACCTCTAGGGGTCTAATTGTAAGGACCTTCTGACAAGCCGGACAGGCCTTGCAGAACCTGGTCACTTCTCTATGAACTCCAGGCCAATAAAACCGGGATAAAACCTGCTTTAAAGTACCCTGAATGTCTTCGTGTGCCCCTACTAGAGGATCGTGGACTAACCTTAGGACCACAGTCCTAAAGGTATTTGGGACCACTAATTGTCTCTGTGTGTCTCCTGTAAAGGGATCTCGACTTTCCCGATACAGAATGCCTTGGTACGTTAGGAATCTGGGCAATATCTCCCGTCCCTCTCTAGCAAACTTGAAAGCATAATTCAGAGCAGGATCTGCCTCTTGAGCTTCCGCAAAAGAAGGGAATTTTGCCGCTAACTCTTCAGGAACCCAAGATAAACCTATATCTGGTCGGATCTCCTCCCTATTTTGAGACCTTACTCGCTTCTCAGGGTGCTTCACCCCCTTTCCATCTTTCGGAAACAAAGGCCTTAAGAATGCCATTGTAGCACCTGCCTTGGGCTTACTTGTTCTATTTATTGGAGCTGTCCCTACCCCTTCCTGAGAGGGTAGAACCTTCGCCTCCCCCTCTAGGGGCTCCTCCTCTAGGGCCTGTTGGGCTTGGGACTGGGCTCTCGTGGACACTAAGCCTTTCTTCACCCCCAACCCTTGTTGCACACCTCGTTGAAACTGGGGCCAGTCTCGCCCGAGGACTACCTCCTGGGGTAACCTGGGAACAATAGCGACCGGGACCTCCCTCTCTATGCCCAACCCTTTTATGCGGACAGAGTAAACAGGATAGGTACACGCCGTTCCGTGAACGCACCGAATGTTTACATTGCCCGTGGGTGTCTGAGGTGTTTTTAAACCTGGGGCTGTTAACCTTCTCCATAATCTTTTGGAAAGCATTGATTGATCCGATCCGGAATCAAGCAGTGCTTTAACTGGTATGCCTTGTACTGTCACCTCCAGTAAAAAGCCTTCCCCTTTCTTACTAGGGTCACTCAACACTAGGGCTGTTTTCATCTTGCACTCACGCATTAAATGTTGTTCACTTCCACACCGGTAACATGCACGCTTCACTTGCATCCTTCTATTAGTGGGAACACCAACATTCTGTACATTCTTGCTATCCACATTCAACCTAGCTACAGACATTTTAGTACAGGCTGCAGACTTATCCTTAGCTATCACTTCAGCTTCTAGGAATCGCTCTGACATAGTTATAGCCTCTCTTGTGTTCTTACATCCTTGTAACATCAAGAAATTTTGCATCCTTTCAGGTACTGCTGCAAAATACTGCTCCAGAACGAGCTCATCGATCAGTGTTTCCACCGACTTATGTTCTGGTTCTAGCCATTTAACTACCAGCATTTTCAATCTGTGGTAAAGCGCTCGTGGTGTCTCATCCACGTGCAATCTTGCATTTCTAAGCTGGCGTCTGTAGACTATAGGAGTTAGGCCGAGCCTATCTTTTATAGCCCTCTTGACCTCCAAATAGTCATTGGCCAACTCAGCGGGAACGGTTTGGTAGGCTGCCAATGCCTCACCAGTAAGTGAGACAGCTAACCTTACCGCCCACTGTTCTGGTGGCCACCTGGCTATTTGTGCCACTTTTTCAAATGCCTCCAAGAAAGCGTCTACACTTTCACCATCTCTTAATTGTCCAAAACTAAGGGTCTCTTTGGACCCGAGTCCAAAGGTATGGGCTAATCCCAATGAAAAACCTGTGGTAACCGGATCAGGCTCTGGTGGTTTCTTATGTTCCTTCACCCAGGCCTCCATAAGCTCCACCAGCGGTTTCTGCTGGGCCTGCAGATGACTAGCCGCTTGCGCTTGAAGCTCCAACGATAAGTCTCTTTGCCTCTTGAGCTCCGCTGCTGCCCATGCAAGGATATCTTGTGTCTCCATCGTTGTCTCTGTTTCCTGTAGAATGAAACAAACACAGAACACCCAAGTGCGATTCCCAACACTAGGTATGCGTTCCCCTTCTACCTGCTGCTATCGCCCCCACCCAGTACCAGTATCCTTAACTTCCCTAGTTAAATACGGTGTACCTGGTACTAGTGGTGCGTCTCGCTCAGCAACAGCGTAGGACCTCGACAGGTCTCCGGACCCTCCGGCTTTGCAGGAACTCTGGACCCTCAGTCTCAGCCGCTTGCAAGTCTCCGGCGTCCTCCTGTCAGACTCTGGAATCCGTCGTATGCGTTCTCCTGGTGCGCAGTCGTGCTCCAGCTGCAATCCAGCGAACTGTGTTCCTCTGTGGCGTGGCTTGCTCCGCATCCACACTATTACGCTCTCTTCTGTGGCGTGGCCCACTCGGCATCCAAACAACTACTCCTCTGTGGCGTGGCCCACTCGGCATCCAAACAACTACTCCTCTGTGGCGTGGCCCACTCGGCATCCAAACAACTACGCCACTCTGTCGCCCCCGCCTGGCCAGGTAGGTAACTGGTAGCAGGTGAGGTCGCCTTTTGGCTTTAAAATAAGATTCCCTCAAAATGGCTGCCAGGAGGGCTGCTGGGAATTGTAGTCCTATATTAAAGCAAGGAGTTGTGACTCGAGGGTTCAGGCGTAAGACAGAGATATTTATTCAATGTATTCAGGGGTTCCTTCATACACAGGACGCGAGGGGTAAATTATATAAAGGAGGTTTTTAATCCACAGTACAGCTTCAAAAAGAAATCAGGAACAACTTGCTTTCTATTCCAAACTTCAAAGAAACAGGCACAATTTTGCTTGTAAATCAAAATTGTCACTTTCCAAAACTTTTAAACTCTTAAAGGTTTTCTCCCTTTTCAGGAACAAACTTCTGGCAGCAAAATAAACTTTTAAATGTCTCTTGAACATTTACATCCAGCTCTCAACCTTATCAGTTGAACTCAGCTGTTTCTTTCAGTTGTGACGTCTTCAGAATTAGGCTGCTTCCTAAGCACGGCATACATACAATTGCTCTCTAGGACTCTTCCACATCAGAGACCTGACATATAGCACATTGTAAATCCATGGTACTGTTCTCCACACTTGTTATGTCCATTTCCTCTACACTATCTCTCTCACTTACATCAAAAGGTAACTGAACAGAGAGCTGGCTATTTTCTTTCTCTATTAGTTCATTTAACTTCTTAAGTAGAGCCTGCTTTTGCAGTAGCTCTTCTGTTAAGTGAGCAACTTGGTGCTTGGATAAGTTTTCTCCCTTTATCCTGGTACTTTGTCTATAATTAGAATTAGCTTTCCCTTCTAGAGCTAATTCTCGTGGGTATTTCCTGTCTAGGAATTGAGAAGGACACACTTGCCTTGATTCTGAGGTATTTAGAAACTCTCTCTGCTCTGCAAGCCAGCCATGCTGTCTCTCAGCTGCAGCACCTTCGTTTGCTTGCACCAGCCTCTCGTTCCTTGTTCCCTCAGCTGTGCTTGGCAATCTCTCATCAAGCTTCTCTCTTTGGCTTCCAGTGTTTCTTACACTCTGCCTTTCATGTTCTGCAAGCACTCTCTCACTTGCTCTCCATGCTCCTTGTCTTTCTCCTTGTCCTTCTCTCTTCCCTTGCTGCTTCTCCGTCTTCTTATTCCACTTCTACTTCTATCTGTGTTACTGCATATCAGCTTTTTAAACTTTCCTTCCTCCTGAGCCACACCTTGCTCCCAGCACATGTGACTAGGGTCAAGCTTCTCCCTGACGTGCTGCTGTGGGCGGGGCTTAGGGATGACTATTCTCTGAGTCACAGACTCTTGGTTACTAGGGAAACCCTTGATACATTCTGCCTTAAAGTGACAGGACTCATTTTCCTGTGTATTTCTAGGTTCAGCAGTGGTTTCCTCACCACAGTACGCAGTTTCAGGTCACACATCTGCCCACTCCCCAGGAGTCCTGTACCTGATCGCAGAGGAACATTATAGATGCTGGTGTAAGGGTACATGCACCTGTTGGGGTTTCACAGCTCTGCTGTAACCCCAGACAGGACCACAGATGTTAATAGGCCAGCTAGGTGTGGTGGGCCATGCTTCTGTTGTAGTCAGCCACAACTGCCCTAATCACAGGAGGCCTTAGTCATGACCATATAGGTATAGTAGAAAGCCAAGTGTCATGGTATTGGTGCCTGGCAATGTGCACAGGGCCACCCACCTTCCGCTCTATGTCAGAACACATCACCCATGCATTGTAGGATATCATGGTGCCATGGCAGGTGTGACGGATGATGTGTATAGGTCAGACAAACACACAAGTATTTGCCAGACCACACAGGGAGTTAGGCAAGACCTCCCCTGGACACCAGCATGGCCAAACCACACATGGCATGGTGCTGCCATGTCATGCAAGGAGAGTGTAGGAACAGGGTATGGGGTGTCCCGGGGGTTACGCACAGTACACATAGGTGACACCTCACACATGGCCAGACCCACAGCCACACATGCAGGTGGCACTGGCAACAGATAGTAGAGGACACACTGGCCAGAGGAGCAGAAGCAGCATGATGCTGCTCACAAAGATGTGTGATATGTGTTGGGCAACCACCAGAGATATATGGTCATTAATGCTCTCACCCATTGCTTTCCCTCCCAGGTAGAGAATCTACGGAAAAAGGGTCGGGAGTTGTGGCTGCAATGCCTGGAGGTCCTTGCCCACCTCCAAAGGGGGGGCGATGGAATGAAGTGGAGGTGAGTGTTGCGGCCTCTGCAGCTCAGTACAGAATGTCACAGTGGCCCACCAGCCTGTGGGAGGCCAAACTATGTACATGTGGTATGTGACTCACATGATAGTGTGCTAATGACTGTCATCCCCCACAGAGAATGCTTCTGCTGGCGAGGGCCCCTCAACATCGGGGCACCCCAGAACACGCCCCAGAGCACTAAACCTGACAGAGGAGTAGGAGGAGGATGAGGAGGAGGAGGGGCCAGAGGACAAGGAAGAAGAGGACACTATGTAGGGGCAGAGTGTGGGGTGGTGCCGGAGGGAGAGGAGGGGGAGCCTTATGTTGCAGGGGGTGAGGATGATGAGGGGGAGATTGAGGAGGTTGAGGAGGAGGGGGAGGAGAGAATGGAGGGGGACGAAAGAGAGGGTGGGTTGGAGGAGTCAGGGTGGAGGAGGGGGGTGTGGAGGGGGGTGTGGAGGGGATCTCAGTGGGTGCCATGGGACACAGGACAGCACAGGGTACTGTGGGTCCCTGCCAGCTGCCACATGTCTGCGGTGATGGTGTCCACCTGGGAGTTGTGTCCCCACCCATTGCCACAGACAGGCCCCATGCTCATGCCACCACCCAAACACCGTCCACCTGGAGTGGATGAGGTGGCACGTGTGTGCAGGACCTGTATGTGGCAGTGGGTGGCCTGCTGCAAGAACAGCGGACCCAGGATCGCACCATTCGGTGGCTGGCAGGCGCCATTCAGTGGTTGGCTGCCGAGATGCACATGCAACGTGCAGCTGCTATGCGTGGTGCATCTCGGCAGCCATCCCCTGATGGGCATCCCTGGAGCGTTTATAGGGCACAGGCGTGCCCACACATGTGCCCTGTGCTGTCCTGTCTACCAGCACAGAACATGGGTTGGTTGAAAGGTATGTTTAATACAGTTACAGATGTTTATGGCATCTTCCCCTCCAATCAAGGAGGTCACCTCACATTCGAATTGGAGGGTTTCATTTTAAAATAGGGTACGTGTAAATATTTAGACAGTACAATCACTCATCAACAAATCTTTACAAAGGTCATGTTACTGAAATAATAATAGTCATTTCTTATCAATGTTCAAATGCTGAACACGAATATGACAGTGAAATTGCAAAGTTGGCTCTAATGTTTTTGTAATCCACAAGAACTAATGTTTACATCACGAAATGCATGTCAATAGTAAATATAATAGGTCTTCAGTTAATACCTGTAAAAAACCAAGTCATACACTACTTCTTAGATTTTCACGCCTGTCTCTTGTACAGCTGTTCTGGAGCTTCACTGGGGAGTGTCCAGCAGTAGTCAGCCAGCATTATAGTGGACCATTTTCCCTGGTATTTGTGCTCCATCGTTGCAATATCCTGGTGAAAACGTTTGCCCTGTTCATCAGTAACCATACCACAGTTGTCAGGAAAGAAATCGAGATGGGAATCAAGGAAATAGACCTTTACAGACATATTGCAGCCAAGTTTCTGATACTGCATCAGCATGTCGTCTACTAGTTCCTTGTAGTTTTCTGTCCTGACATTCTCAAGAAAGTTTGTTGACACTAGGCGAAAAGCATGCCATGCTTGTTTCGCATCACCCTGCAGCAAGTTGTTGAACCGGTCATCTTTGAAGAGCTCTCGGATCTGAGGACTCACAAAACCCCCTCTTTAATCTTTGCTTCGCTGAGTCGAGGGAACCTTTCATGCAGGTATCGGAAAGCTGGCGAAGTGCGGTCCATGGCCTTCACAATGTTTTTCATAAAACCTAGGTTGATGTGAAGGGGTGGTAGCATGATTTTGTGAACTTCAACCAGAGCTGGGTGCTGGATATTCTTCTCCAACTGTTACATTTTGTCTGCGATTCCATTCCTTCCGCAAGTAGTGCCAATCCCTTGCTCGACTATCCCACGCATATATGAAACACATGTATTTTATATATCCCTGCTGCAGTCCCATTAAAAGGGCAACAACCTTCAAGTCACCATAGAGGTGCCAGCTGTACTTGTTATAGTTAATGGAAGTCAGTAGATGCTTTAAGTTATCGTATGTCTCCTTCATGTGGACGGCATGTGCTACTGGTATAGATGGAAGACGGTTTCCATTGTTCAAAGGCACAGCCTTCAGACTCAGTTCCGAAAAATCCATAAATAGTCTCCAGTCTTGTGGGTCATGAATGACTTTTAAGGCATTCATGAGGCTCTCAATATCAAAACAGAAGCCCAGATGACTTTTCTTTCCGACTGCGTATATACACTGCTGACATCAGATGGCTTCAGCAGCCGTCGGGCAGTAGTATTGCATTGTAGCAGAAAATGATGCAATCAACTCTGGATGATGTGTGTATGCTGGTATTATGCAATGTGATGCAATATTACATCATTCACGGCATATTTGGGATGTTGTTGATGCCCTACTGGATAAATGTACATGGTGAAACAGCACAAATGAGCTACATGCAATATCTTTAGAACGACAGCCAATACAATTCCTTTAATGTTATATTTGTGTTCAGCTCACCAAGATAGTACAGATTAGGGCCTTTTAAAGTCAATAACGATTTCAATATTGACCAGTGTTAGACTGATCCTATGTTACTACAATTAACAATGTCCTGAGGTCTCTGAGGATGCGTGTGAGGTCATCCAGCGCCCTCAATCTTAGTGGTACATCTCTATATATGTACAAATGTATATATGTAAATAAAAACGTTTGTACATATGGCACAATGGTCATGTGTCTCCCCCACAGACTGAGTGTGTATGTGAGTATGGGACATGTGTGTAAATCCCTATGTGTATGCGTGGTAGACATAAGTAACAAACATGGGCCGTCTCCACACACAGGTGTGGGGGCTGCCCATGAGCGTAGGCGTCTGTGTCCCATGGTGTCCCTGTGATGTACCAATGTGGAGCGTGTCCCAAAAGCTATGGTCACATGAATGCTGTGTGCAATGTGTGGGCACCATATCTGATGCACCATGCTTGTGGGGCAATAGGGGGAAAAGGCTAGCAGCAGGTATGTGCCATGGAGGGTAAGATGGAACGCTGTACCCAGGAGCTGCACAGGGGGATAGCTGTTGAGGGTGACACAGGTCAATACATGTCACTAGGATGAATGGTGGGGGACTACAAGTGCTAGTGAACAGTGATCAGCTGACTGAAGCAAGCCACCTTTGTCTGCCTGTGCCGCATGCAAGCCGATGTGGGAAGACAGCCACGTTGGCCCTGGTGTGGGCAGGGAGAATGGTCACACATGTGTGTCCAATTATGGAGAATATATGGGGTGGGAGAGGGTGACAGATCCCTACAACAGACATGTACCACTGTGAACATCTTCCTGGGCAATGGGAGAGGTTGGGTATACCCCCACGCATAGGTAGGGGGGTGACCACCTGCCACAGTCCATGGCACACAGGGCATGGTATGACCTATACGCGATGATAGGTGGCAGTACAGACACTCCACCCCTGAGGGGCATGGGTAGGCACATTTGGGCATGGAGACAACATGAGGTGCAGGGTATGTAGGGGACCACAGTGCCACACATTTGAAACAAACACATAGGTTGTAATAGTTTGTGATGGTTTTCTTTGTAATGCTCACATCCTCCGTTGCTGGCCACAGCGACAACGGCCCAACCCACATCTCTGGTGCGGAACGGCAGGTGCAGCCTCTGGTGCTGGTGTTGGCTGCTGTATAGGGGCTGCTATGGCCTCCTGGGCATCCGCAATACGGAGGAGCGCCCCTGCTATTGTGTCTGCTGTGGACCGCAGCTGGTGGATCTCTTGGTGAATGGCCAACAGAGCCTGACGAGTGTCTGTGGGTGGGACACAAGGTGATATGTGAGATACCTGTTTCAAACCCACCGTGACATATGCGCATGTCAGGCATATCCCACCAGATCAGTCTGCAGAACAATCATGCAAGCAACAACGCATGACCAAGTTTAGATCTGTGTGTCCCATGTGCCATTCTCATGCCTGGAAGGGGTCTTGATGAGGGGTCATGTGAATCACAGATCTCACACATGGCACAGTGTCGCAGTTCAATCTGTCAATGCGTGATCTGCACACTGGTCATTTGAGATAGGTCAAATGAAGTGAGGGGTCATAGCACACACATACATATATCTGGGGGCCCCTCTTTTCTATAATGCTGGCGCACAGTACAGATTATGCTGACAAACTATGCTGCATAACAATACCCATGGGGAGGTGTCAGTCAATTAAGGTGTCTGGGTGACCTGGGATAGGTGTTTTCCGCTGTGCTTCCTTGGGGTATATGACCGTGAACAGTGTGCATGTGTCTGAGCCCCTCACACATGCTGACACCTGACAAGCAATGCTACAGGAGGGTGGAACGCACATGGCACAGAACACCCCCCCCCCACATAAGAAACGATTTGCTATGTTGCCAACATATTGTGGTGCACATGCAATCTCCTTGTGGATGTTACATCAACCCCCATGGGGATTGTTGTGTATGCTGTTACCCACCTTCGGCATCGTGCCGTCCTGAGGCACTGTGGGCCCGCAGCTCCGCCAAGATTGTAGCCATGCTTGTGGGAGGGGTGGCTGATGTCCCTGGCTCCTGCATGGGGTGGTGAATCCCCTCCATCTCAGCACCCTCTAGAGCCTGTGAGTGGCTGCCAGTGGACCCCACTATAGCGGTGAAATCCAGGGGCATGTCCTCTGCCTCGGCCAGCACATTGGTTCCTGTTGTGCCTTCGCCATTGCTGGCGGTGTCCCCGGACATTGTGGCCTCTGGCCCCTCCCCATCCTGAGGCTCTGCCACATCCTCCTCCTCATGTGCCTCCATGGTCCTGTAGTTACCTGGTTGTGGAAAATGGTACACAGCACAGATAAGTTTGCACAAGTGCACCTACGTGTACACAGCACAGATAAGTTTGCACAGTGCACCTACTGTGCAGTACATCCACCCCACAATCAATGTGTTGTCCACCTGTGCCTGCTGTTGTTGTGCCTACAATAGGACAGCACAGGTGCCTACAGTGTGCTGTGCCTGGCAGGGGGTAGGGGGGGGGAAGCAGGCTCATTCCCTGGTGTAGCTGTGACACATGGGATATGGTGTGTGGGGGATGGTGTGTTGAGTGCCGTGCCCCCTATCTGCATTATCAGATATGGACTGTCCACCTGACCTTGTCTGTGGCCTCATCAATACATGTGGCCGTGGCACATGTGGGAGCCCAGAGTGGGATTGTGTGCCATCATTGTGTGTGCGAGAGATGTGCTTGCATTGCCCTGAGTGGCATGCACATTAGGAGTTGCAGGATGTGTCCATGTCAGCCAGACATGTGTGAGGGCCCTCCGCTTTGCAAGACAATGTGTGATGTGGGTGGCCAGCTATCACATTCTCCATGGGTGTGGTGGGGTATCTGGAGGGATTGATGGAACACTGCTGGGTATGGGGTTTCACAGTGTGCGGGGGTATGGGAATGCGTGTGTGGCACTGCGGGACATGTATATGGGCTGATCCGAGGTGTTGTGGGGGTTGTGCTATATGCATTTTGTATGGTTGTGGCAATGTACCATCCAAGGTCTGGTGAGGGTGGGTGGGGTATCCCCACTTTATGTGGGCCCCGAGAGAGTGTTAGGTGTGTGACGTGTGTTATGTTTCTGCCGCCGTTTCTTTGCGTCTTCGTCATCAACCCCCATGTGTTAGGCCCTTTCCTGTCAGTGGTCTGGGATATGTCCCTAGATAGGTAGGTGCATACAGACGTTATATATGTTTTGGTGGGGTGTGTGGGTACCCACAGGCCACTGTGTTCTGGGCTAGTTGTATGTCCCTCTTGTATGTCTCCCCCTGTCTCAATGTGTTTGGGGACTGGCTGCAGATGTATGATGACTGGCTATGACCTATATGCCAGATTCTATATTAGCAAGTAGACCTCAGGGGGACAGACAACACAGGCAGGTAATAAAGTACACACCACAAATGGAGTGGGCACAGAAATTAATTAAATGTAAGCCCTCATATGCCATATGTGAGGATGGAACGCTAGACCATTCTGGGTATGGTTACTCCAGTGGTAGAGGCATCTGACCTCAGTTAGTCCCCCAACCACCCATCCTTAGGAGGAGGGATACTTAGAAGGACAGACAAGCCCTGTAATCGCATGAACTCTGCATACATCAGTGGCCAAACTTACCTATATGAAAGGTCCCAAGGGTTCAGCAGCACAGCCAGACTTCACAGCACTAGAGAGCAACAATGTAGAGGTGATACCAGGAGGTTATCTGCATACTGTCAAATGATATCCCAATGTGGCTCATTACTGTTACAGTGCTGCTCAGGTATGCTGTGCTTCTCGTTGATTACAGTGGGATATCATTAGCCACTCCTCAGATAGGTCCTTTACATCACTATTACATTGATGATCTGTGGTGTTGTAAATTGTTGCTAAGCAGCTTAACCCTCTGGACTTTGCTTGTCTGTTGTCTGGACTATGAATGTATGCAGTGTTGAATCAGATATGGGTCTTGTCTGCCACGCCCCCTGCTTCACCATTGCTTTGTGGACCTCGAATACGCTCAGGAATGTGTCTATCATGCACACAGTTCCAGGTACCTGTCACACACACCCTGTACCTACCCTGCCATGTGCTGCTGTGTCATCACCCCACAGTTACCTGTGTTAGGGCACGCATGCCCTCAGGACATGGTCCCCCACCATTCCCCTCCATGTGCCACATGTGCTTGGGTGTGCCCTGTACATGTGCGGCATATCTACTACTACTACTCCTACTACTACTACTAAGCATTTTATTGGGCACTACCAAGCGCTCACATCACTGTGAAAGGGAACACACAAAAAGACAATCCCTGCTCAGTGGAGCTCATAATCTGAATAGACATAGCACTAACAGGTGTGGCAAGAGGTTTGGAGCAGGAGCAAAGAGTCAGTAACAGGGGAGACAGGACAAAGTATGGTGGTAGGAATACTTGTGAGAGGCAGACAGAAATGTGCAATTTAAAAGGGGTGGAATGGGGAACAGCACACTCATGAGCCAAAGGCAGAGGCAAAGATATGACCTATGACAGGATGTGGTTTTCTTGCTGACTGAATCTCACAGTCCTCCTCCGTTCCTCAGCTGGCACCGGTATACACCTTCGTTTGGCACTGAGTGGCCCCTGTGTGGGCTGGGACACACCCGATGGGCCTGCAGCCACTGGCAAATGCCCAACACTCCCTGTCATCTCTGGGTCCTGCTGAACAGGTGCCCCCCCTTCTTCCCTCCTGCCATGTCCTGCTGCTCCTCCTCCCTGCCCTCTGTGCCCTCTCCCTCCCTGTCACACATCCCTCCTCCTCGGCTCCTCTGCTATACCTCACACCTGCACCTCGCCCCACCACCTCTCCCTGCTGTCTGCTCCTCAACTCTGCTGCTGTCTCTCTAGACTGCTTTTCGCCTCCCCTCCTCTCTCTCTCACCTGCTTTGCCACACACCACTCCACAACAAACCTGCCTCTGACACTCTCCACCACCACTCACAACCCAACCACTCTCCATGACACACCTGCCTCCGACACTCTCCTCACTTCACCAACAATGCATGCCTTCTCTCCCTTGCCTACACAAACCCCTCAACGTGAACCAGGTGTGCAGGTGTATTTATAGGTTATTTTACGTTGAGCGTGTTGCGCATGCACCGCAACATGAGCGTGTTCGCTGCACATGTTGCGCATGTGCCGCAACACAAGTGTATCTGCTGCACATGTTGCACAAGCATCGCAGAGACATGGAGGTTGCGTGCACAGAACACCATGTTACACATGCGCTTTGCATGAGCACGAGGCTTGGTGCATGTGCCTAACATCACGCAGCACATGCGCATGTGTAACATAGTGTTCCCCGCGCGCACCTTCCATGTATCTGCGGTGCATGCACAATGTGCGCAGCAGATGCGCTTGCACCGCAGCACATGCACAACGCGCACAACGTAACATAACTTATAAATACACCTGCACACCTGGTTCACGTGGAGGGGTTTGTATAGGCAAGGGAGAGAAGGCGTGCGTTGTTGGTGAAGCAAGGAGAGTGTCGGAGGCAGGTGTATCGTGGAGAGTGGCTGGATTTGTGAGTGCTGGTGGGGTAGTGTGGCTGGGTTGGTGTGTGGTGAGGGAGGTGTGTGGCTAGGTTGGTGGGCTGAGTGTTTGTGTTAGAGTGAGTTAGAGGAGTTGGAGGGGCGGAGTTTATGGCAGCCTTTGTGGTTGCTGAATGTGCAGTGGGAGATGAGCAGGGGCTGCAGTTGCCTGATGGGGGAGATGGTGTCCATGGTTGAGGCACAGGACATGGGTTTAGTCCCGCTGCAACACAGACCTGCAGCTGTACGGGCAGGCCAGGCAGGGGCTGTGCCAGCATGGCGCAGGAGGCATGCAGAGTTGCAGGCTCGCCAGCCTCGCCTCTGCAGGCCCAGCTCCAGGGCATGCATGAGAACCAGGTCATCTCCCTCTACCGCCTGAGCACGGGGGCTATTAGGGAGCTCTATGAGGATCTAAGACCTAACCTCAAGCCCCTGACTGGTCTGTCACATGCCATACTGGGTTTGGTCAAGCTCCTTGGTGCCCTACATTTCTTTGCCTCTGGCTATTTCCAGTTATCTGTGGCCGCAGTGGGTGGCATGAGCCGCCCAACCTTCTCACGCTGTCTCCACCAGGTACTGCGTGCCATGATCAGCTGGGTGGGGAATTACATTGCAATTCCCAACACTATGCAACAGTGGGGGACCCTGAACCAGGCCTTTGAGGTATTTGCCAGGATACCACACGTGATGGGAGCTATTGATTGCACACATGTTGCTCTGGTCCTGCCCAGAGACAGGGAGGTAGTATTCCGCAACTGCAAACACTACCATTCCCTGAATGTTCAGGTTGTATGTGATGCAAATATGCATATTCTGAATGTGGTCCCTAGGTTTGCAGGGTCCACCCATGACTCCTATATCCTGCATCACTCGGCACTATTCAGACAATTTGAGGCAGGACAGTATGAGGACTGTATACTGCTGGGTGTTCTCATCTCTGACAGGCACATGGTTATCCTGTTACTAACCATATGTGCACATGTCTGTCTTTGAGGTGTATCCCTAGTTGTGTCTGTGTCTCATTTGTCTGGGTGTGATCTAACATTGGGGGGTGGGGGTGGTGCCCTCCAGCTCAACCTTGCTATGGTGCTGTGTGATGATGGTAGCATGAACGCTAGCATTTGTGTCGTGTTTACAGATTATGTTGATTGCAATCCGTACACCTACCCCTTGTTTTGTATGTCATAACTTCACACGCTGATGCATATTTGTGGTTTTCCATCATGTGCTATCATATGTTTCTGTCAGGGTGTTTTGTGTATTTGGTTTGCATGTATATACTTGTGTGCATTTGGGTGGACATCAGCTCCTGCTTTAATGTTCCACATTTCTTTCTGCAGGTGATGCAGGATATGGGTGTCGCCCATGTTTTCTGACCCCTGTGCGTCAACCACGGACACGTGCAGAGAGGAGGTACAAAGAGGCTCATGCCTCCAGCCGCTCCATCATAGAGTGCACCTTTGGCGTTTTAAAGAGTCGCTTCAGGTGTCTGGATAGGACAGGCGGGGCATTACAATACAGACCACAGACTGTGGCAGAGATAATTATAGTCTGTTGCATCCTGCACAACATTGCTCTCAGGCACCATATCCCTGTCCAAATTAATGAGGATCTGGAGGATGATCCGACATGCCCTCCTGTACGTGCCTGTGGTGACATACGTGATGGCACAGCAGTCAGGCGGCAGATGATTGAGGTGCTCTTCTCATGTAAGTACTGCATATGTTACCACATACATTTGTTTAGATATGTGTGTACTACTACTACTAGTGAACATTTGCATCCCAATGGCAATACGATGCAACACTGCACTGACATGTAGCAGACACTGCCTGGCCATCCCAGCTTACAATCTAGTCATGACTGAAACGCAGAAGATGTGAGCAGGGCACAACTGCAGGTGGTGATGGATTATGTGTGTCGGGAGTAGTAGGCTTGTGGTAGGTGTAAAGCTGTCATACCTGATTTGTGGCTGCTTGGGATAGGGGCTGCTGTACAGCTACAGGTAGTTAGTTTGAGGCTTTGGGTGCAGCAAGGTGAAAGGCGTGTAGTATGGGGTAAACAGTAGGAGAGCAGACCATAGATGGGACCAGTTGCCTAGATGTGTGTGTTTCACAGTTTTTAATTTGAGCTGATTGATTTGTTGGTATGCTCTGATGAGCAGGGACTGTGTGTTTTTTGTTTCTGTATAGCGCTACATGTGATACGTAGCACTATATACATGCTGAGTAGTATTTGGATTACTGGTATTTGAGATCAGTAGGAGAAGTTACTGCAACACCACAGTGTGCCTGTATGTATAAGTCAGCACGTAGCCTTGACATGGATGCGGAAACGGATAGGGAACCTGTGAGGTGTCCTGACAGGGGGAGTATTATTGCCATTATGTGTGTGGCTGTAGAAAAGCCATGCCGTGCAGTGTTGCATATTTTCAGGCAGACAGAGATGATTCAAGGCCAGATCAGTAAGGTGTAGGTTACAGTAGGCAAGCCAGGAGATGATTGGAGGGGGGGGGGGAAGGATTTGGGTTTTAGTTGTGTCTTCAGGGAGGACTGGGGAGATATAGCTAATGACAACTAGACATAAACCACAAGCCTCAACTACAAGCTGGGTATGTGTGTAGAGTAGGAGAGTGCAGTCCAAAACAACACCTACATTGCGGACCCTAGAGAGAGGGCGTTTTGGCCACACACACAAAGGGAAGGGAGGGTTTAGGTGCACATATAGGATATCCATGCTTTGCAATTATCAGTTTCACACAGTGGGATGACATGCAGCCATGAATGTCAGGTGGCAACTGGACATCGGGGTGTGGTTTGGCAGACATAACTCAGGCGTGTAGAGATATATTTGCAACAGATCATCACAACTGCAACAGATTTGCAACAGATCAGCACAGCTGCAACAGATTTGCAACAGATCAGCACAGCTGTTAATGTAAGTCAAGGTATGAGATATACACACCAAGAAAATGTTTATGGACAGATGATAAGGATGGAGCCCCTACATATTTCCCTGTGTTACAGGAATTGACAGCGGTGTAGCAGACGACATTGAGACACCAGATCACACACTGAAGGGGCAATGGGAGTGATATAGGGGACACATGATAGTACTGCGTGCTTAGAGCCAAGCAGGGACACGGTAGCAATGAGATAATTCTGTTCCACATTTTTTACAGCAACAGAGAGGTGAGGAAGGGGACAGACAGAATACGGACCCTTGTTGTTTGCCACACATACTTCAGTGATAACTTTAACATAAAACAAATCTGTACAGTGTGATGGGGAAGAGTCAGTCTGTTAAGGATCTTGGGGGGTCTGCGAGCTGAGGATGTGAAGGTGCAGTGTGTGTTGCACAGCTCCAACATAACATATGTATGTTTCTCTTGTGTTTCTCAATCCACAGGACATACTTAGTGCCCCTCCTGGTGCTGTGGTGCATTGGCAGGTGACTGTACGTCAACCAACATGCAGTAGTCTGGGGTAGGTGGACCTACAGCTACTTTGTCTGCGACGACAGTCAGGGGGAGCACATGTCTGCAGTGATCTGCATAATGTACATATGTTGTTGTTCATCTCTTTTCCCTGTACCCCCATACCCCATATGTTGCTGTTGGCACACATATCCACATGTGCTCCTGGCCAGTTTGTCTTCTCCAACACTGTCTCTGGGACACGTCCAACAGAGCTGCGTGTGTGTGCAGGTGGTGGAATGCACGTACACCCTTCCCTAACATTGTAGCATCAGCCAACAGCAGGGTATCATTGCATTTAACAGGCCTTTATCTCCACTAATCTCCAATTGTGCACATACAGGCCGTATGCTACTGCTGTCACGCTCACCTTAGCATACTGTGTGGGGGTGGGTTTTTGGGTTGGCTGTGTGATGATACAGCGTGCAGGCATTTTACATTATCATGTGGTGTGAGGGGTCTGTACACCTGGGGAGCGGTAGTGACTGTGCTATCTCTACCTTACTGCTGTTTACCTTGTGGACATTGTGGACATGTGTTGTGTGTTGTGAGCTGACCTATCTCTTGTGTGCTGACAGACCACTGCGCAACAGCATTTGTGTATCACAGATATCACCATAATGTGGGCATGTATCAACAGTGGCTGGACATGGGGACATGGTGACTCTACACATTTCGATGACATCTTCTCCCTTCACTGTGACGTGTTATGGCCTTTGAGAGCCTCAGGGGATCCCAAACATACACTTGCGGCAAACACACAGTAGGTTGCACCTTTGGTCTTTTGTGAATGACATCAGCCTTTACATGTTAATGATTTACTGTTTGTCTCATAGACATTTCCTGTTGGGTCTCTGTACATGAATGCTGATACACATGGGGTGGAGCTGTGAAACGCCTGTGTAACATGGAATGGACATGACCAGCATTGCTAGGAAAGGGGAAGTGCTACTGATAGGAGATTTCAATATGCCAGATGTTGATTGGCACATTCCTGCTGCAGTATCATCTAGAAGTAAGGAGATCCTGGATTCTCTACAGGGAGAACTATTCAGGCAATTGGTAACAGACCCCACACATGAAGGGGCCATACTGGACTTGGTGCTTACCAATGGTGAAAGTGTTTCTGATGTTGTAGTGGGAGATCATTTTGCATCCAGTGATCACCAGATGGTGTGGTTCAGTATTAGGACTAGGGCTGTTAGAATCCATTCCAAGGTGAGGATCTTAGACTTTAGGAAGACTAATTTTGCGAAGATGGGCCAATACCTCAGGGAGTCGTTAGTGGGATGGGAACAGCTGGGGGATGTAGAAAAACAGTGGGCCAAAATGAAAGGGGGTATTTTAAAGGAACAGGAGACCGCTATGGTTTTCGAAGGAAGTAGCTGAAAAAGTGAAGAAAAAGAGGGAGGCCTTCATGAAATACAAGAGATCACAGAGAGAGGAAGACAGGCATCTGTATTTGGAAAATCTTAGAGAAGCTAGCAAAGTAGTCAAGAAGGCAAAGATTCAAAAGGAGGAGGAAATAGCCAATGCAATAAAATGGGGGGATAAGACATTTTTCAGATATATTAGTGAGAAGAGGAAGGGTAAAACTGCTATTGTCAGACTCAAGGGTGCAGGGGGGGGGGGGGAATATGTAGAAGCTGATAAGGATAAAGCGGAATTGCTTAACAAATATTTTTGTTCTGTGTTCACAGATGAAGAACCAGGAGCTGGACCTCAGAAAACATCCACAAATAAGAACAGAAGCGAGGGACATCTTGAACAATTTTCAGAAGACTGTGTTCGTGAGAAACTAGCTCAACTTAAAGTAGACAAAGCGATGGGACCGGATGGGATACACCCTAGAATACTGAGGAAACTTGGGGACGTTCTAGCAACTCCACTGACTGACCTTTTCAATGCCTCATTGGAGTCGGGAGTGGTGCCAAAGGACTGGAGAGAGGCTCATGTGGTGCCTTTACACAAAAGCGGAAGTAAGGATGTGGTTGAAAACTACAGGCCGGTTAGTTTAACTTTGGTGGTGAGTAAATTATTGGAAACGCTGCTGAAAGAGAAAATAGTGAGGTTTCTGGAGTCCAGCGGATTACAGGATCCGAGGCAGCATGGATTCACCAGAGGCAGGTCTTGTCAGACAAATCTGATTGATTTCTTTGACTGGGTGACCAGGGAGTTGGACCGAGGGAGAGCTCTAGATTTGGTGTATTTAGATTTCAGTAAAGCCTTTGACACTGTTCCTCACAGGTGACTTATAAACAAACTGAACACCCTAGGGATGGACCCTAAAGTTACTGCTTGGGTTAGAAATTGGTTGGGTGGGAGGTGACAAAGAGTACAAGTAAATGGAGCTCACTCTGAGGAGAAGGATGTTACCAGTGGTGTGCCCCAGGGATCTGTCCTTGGTCCGATTTTTTTAACATCTTTGTTAGTGATATAGCGGAAGGGCTGTCGGGTAAGGTTTGCCTCTTTGCGGATGATACCAAAATCTGCAATAGAGTAGACACCCAGGAAGGTGTAGATAACATGAGGAGGGATCTAGCTAAGCTTG
Organism: Ichthyophis bannanicus; assembly: GCA_033557465.1. Classification (NCBI taxonomy): domain Eukaryota; kingdom Metazoa; phylum Chordata; class Amphibia; order Gymnophiona; family Ichthyophiidae; genus Ichthyophis; species Ichthyophis bannanicus. The sequence continues at coordinate 1,124,495,442 of CM066031.1, forward strand.
AAGAATGGTCTAGAATTTGGCAGCTGGGATTTAATGTTAAAAAATGTAAGGTCATGCATTTGGGCTGCAGCAATCCAAGGGAGCAATACAGTATAGGAGGTGAAGTACTTTTGTCCACTAAAGAAGAGCGGGACCTAGGCGTGGTTGTGTCTGATGATCTTAAAGTAGCTAAACAGGTAGAAAAGGCGACGGCAAAAGCTAGAAGGATGCTTGGTTGCATACGGAGAGGAATGGCTAGCAGAAAAAAGGAGGTGATAATGCCACTGTATAAGTCTTTGGTGCGACCTCATTAGGAGTATGGTGTGCAATTCTGGAGACCGCACCTTCAAAAGGATGTGAACAGGATGGAGTCGGTGCAGAGGGTTGCTACTAAAATGATTAATGGGCTTCATTATAAAGCATATGAGGACAGACTTAAGGATCTTAATATGTACACCTTAGAGGAAAGGTGGGATAGAGCTGATATGATTGAGATGTTTAAATACCTCCGTGGCATAAATGTTCAGGGAGAGAGCCTCTTTCAATTGAAAGCAAGTTCTGCTATGAGGGGACATGGGATGAGGGTGAAGGGAGATAGATTCAGGAGTGATATGCGGAAATATTTCTTTACAGAAAGAGTAGTGGATCCATGGAATAGTCTCCCAGTGGAGGTGGTAGAGATGAGGACAGTAACTGAATTCAAAAAACATGGGACAAACACACAGGATCTCTAAAGGTAAAAAGTGGACTGTTGTAGTTGTTGTTATGGAAGGACAGACTAGATAGGCCATGTGGTCTTTTTCTGTCATCATGTTTCTATGTTTCTATATCCATGTGACACCCTCGTCTGTGGTTCCAATTCAAAATGTCCCCAACATGCAGTGTGTTCTGTGTTGTGATCATGTTATGTTTGCCTATGTGACATTTCCTTACATACATATTAATGTTTTATTCTCTGAAATTTGGGCTGATGCTGCAAGCAGCATACCACTACATTGTTTATCCTCTTCTGACACAGGGCAGTGAACACAGAAAGCACATCTACTACAGTGCATCTGGTGTCACCATCAACCACCTTTTGAAGGACACAACAACACCATGGAACTATCCCTGGGAAATGGTGCCATAGGATGTTTGACCTCTGCGAGTGGGACACATGCCTAGGATGGACAGTATTATTGTTAGACTGCTACTTTGGGCATGACAGGCCTGTCCAACACACTGTTGCTGTAGTGCTCTGACTGGGTGTCGTGTTCATTCCAGGAGACACACATGACCTTTCCAGTACTGTGGCATATTGGGATGTCACACTTGACTTTGCATGCCCAGGGTTTCAAGGACAGTCGTAACATGACTTGTTGGATTGCAGACACCCTTTGCACTTTGGATACTGTGTACTGGTCCCCCCGTTTTCAGCAGGGACTGACATTGTTATGTTATACATCCTTCTGACATTGTGTTGTTGTGTTTTGCCCATGTGTGTGACATGGAACGCAGGATACGCTCATCTGTTTGTTTCAACATGAGCATACAACCATGTGTGCGGCACAGGGGGAACAATAGAGAGGTCCTCTTGTCCATGTCCACCTACCCTCCACTTGGACATGACACAGTATTTGCCACGACACCACTTTACTGCACACCAACATCTTGAATTGATGTTTGCAATCACCAAGGGTGTTACAGTGCATGTGTGGCATCACTGTATCATGTTTCAAGCATGTTTCAAGCAGGTTGCAATATGGCTTCTGTGTGGGTTACTGTAACATGTTTGACCTTTCTTTCCATCTGTATATACAGGTTATTGTGTCTGTTTACTGTACAGATGTGACGCTCTGCATTGATTTACAAACCTAGCATTGCATGTCTGTACAGTCCAATTTATCCCCTGAGGTAACGACACTCACATTGCCCCGTTATATTTGGAGTGTGCAGTGTGAGTGTCCATTTTCTTCCTTCATTTGTGCATTCCATGTACCGTGATATATGTGTAAGGACACTGTATCGACACCAACCAGTGCAGGGGGACCTGCTGCATAGTGTTATCTCTGCATGTTTCTGCAGATTTATTTATTTATTTTATTTATTTAACTGCATTTATATCCCGCTTTTCACCGGGTCAAAGCGGTGGAACACGTAACATAGGACGGGGTAATTTTTTGGGTGGGGCCATCACCAAGGTCAACAATTAATGATTTGGGTAGACATAGACATAATTTACTCCTGTTGGATCTAAGTATTAGGTCCTGGTGGTAGAAAGATGTTCACGGAATAGGATTGTCTTCAGCTGTTTCCTAAATGATGTGATGTTAGCGTTGTTCTTGATGTGATTTGGTAGAGAGTTCCAGAGGGATGGAGCATAAAGTTCGAATGCTCTGTTGCAGGTCCGTTGTGTGGATTTGGTTCTTTTGTGGGGGACAACGATAGAGTTATTGGAGGAATGTCTGGTTGATCTGTTGTGGGATGGTCGAGGCAGTAAGGGGTGTAGTGAGGTGTTCTGTGTGTGGTGGATTGTTTTGTGGATGAGTAAGATAGCTTTGTACTTGATTCTTGCTTGCACTGGAAGGAGGTGAAGGTCTCTTAGGATTGGGGTGATGTGGTCCCGTTTTTTTGCATTTTGAATAATCCTTGCTGTAGTGTTCAAGGCTGTACGGAGGGAGTTGGTGTGCGAGGCAGGAAGTCCATGCTAGATTATGTTGCAGAAGTCCAGGTGAGGGAGTGTCACTGCTTGCATTACTGTCCTGAAGTCGTGATGTTCTAGGAGGGGCCGGAGGCGTTGAATAGTTTTGGCTACATTACCATCACCCTGTGCATCGCTACAGCTGCCCCCGATATGTTTGCCCATTTTTCCAGCTACCACATGGGCTGGACGCAGATTTGTCTGGTCCATCAGCTCAGATCTACTTCCTTCCATTACTTGTGCATTGTCTTTCCTTGTTGCTCTGTGCAGTGCTAGGGTTACATCTGTGTTTGGCCCATACCTTTCTTGCTTTTCAACTTGGGGGACCTTACTGCCCTTGGCCAACATGGTTTCATTTGAATTCTCTGTGTTCATGTGCCTCTGCTACCTGTTAGCATATCCTCATTGGGCATTTGACGATTGTTTAGGGTTACATTGTTGCAGCTTTGATTCCTATATCAGGCATTATGTGACAGCTGTAACATAAATTTCGATATGTGTGTTTACACTTTCTAACTTCTAACAACATATGCTGTTTCATTTGTGTGCCTTCTGTGTTGGCAGACAGATATGTTTTAAGGAACAGATTATGATTGATGTGTGTTGGGCCCTCATCATGCACCGCCTACTGTCTACATGCACACATATGTAACTAACACATTTGGGGCATGCAGCAGCATGTGGGGGGTGGGGGTGGGGGCCTAATGCATACTGCACACCATGCACCTGATGCACATTATCTCTCCTGCCCATCATTTGTAGACGGACCAGTGACCTTTCTGTAGGATGTGGGTTGCTGCCCTGCAAAATGTCTTTTCCGATTTTCACCTGGGATCCACTCACCTTGATATTATGATAGGCGGTATCTACACTATCTGTGATAATTAGCCAAAATAAAAATATGTGTTTCATGTACATTTGTCTCTGCTGCTGCTTGATCACACTGGCACTTGTATTTAGTGATTTCCTGGTCATGTACATGGCCCACCTGTGCTCACATCCTTGTACTGTGTCAGCTGTCTATCTGCCAGCCGTTTGCCACACCACTGGGTGTTACAGGTTCCCATACACACCTTCACTTTGAAATACTATTTTTGCATTGCTCTTTGTGGTTGTTTTGGATAGTGGTTACAGTCATGTATTATAACACCATAGGTTGCAGGTTTGATCCCCACATGGGGTTTACTTTTTTTTTTTTCTGTTGTGCTAACCTGACCATTAGGTACCTGCAGGTTCACCACCTATGCACACACCCTTCCATCTCTTCACTGTACACCAAAGTGTGCCCTCTGTGCTGTCTAGCCATCACATATTAGCTGTCACATATGTTTCTTTCTTTATAGCATTCACATGACAGTCCGCTTGGGGGATTGGCATTGCTGTGGTTCTGCTGGTCTGTGGCATACCTGTTTGCAGGTTCAATTCTCTCCTGTTCTGTTCCATATTTTGCCCTGCTCCACAGAGCAACCCCTGCTGCCCTTTGGGGTTAGGTTCTTTCCTCTTTTGCATGCTGTATCCACTGCATAACATTTCATTGTGTGTGTGCATGTAGTTATATGTGGCTCTGGTCCCAATTACAGACTGTGATCTGATCTGTACACACCAGATCTGCATGTACATTTTATCATGGTTACTGTTGGAGGTTTGCCTATCCTGGCAGACAGCAGGCTTCTTGTGTGATGCCCTGCAGTATTCTTGTGTGCAGCCTTTGCTAATGACCTCACGTTGGTGGTGTGGCCTACCGGTTTGTACATTGACATTTGTGCTAATGGTCATAGGTTTGATTTCTCTCTGTTCTCTTTCATTTGTATGTCTGTCCTGCACAGCTACTTTTCATTCCTGTGACAGTCATATGTGTGCAGATCTGTGCTGTTAGCACATTGTACCCTTATCACAGTTGCCAACCATCCTTCTGTCCATCTATGTGTGTCTGCCAGCTGTGTGCCGTCCTACCCTGATGTTCATGCTGCTACCCCACGTCCTGCACTGCTACACATTTCTACATTGCAGCTCTCCCTGGTTGCCTCTCCTGTGTGTGCTCTGCATGGCACTGCTACTCCTCTGTCCTCCTGTCATTACACCTACCCTGCCACTTCTTCCTCCTCTGCTGGACACGTCTTCCCATCCTCTGCCACACACTGTCATTGTTGCATGGTACATTACCATCACCCTGTGCATCGCTACAGCTGCCCCCCATATGTTTGCCCATTTTTCCAGCTACCACATGGGCTGGACGCAGATTTGTCTGGTCCATCAGCTCAGATCTACTTCCTTCCATTACTTGTGCATTGTCTTTCCTTGTTGCTCTGTGCAGTGCTAGGGTTACATCTGTGTTTGGCCCATACCTTTCTTGCTTTTCAACTTGGGGGACCTTACTGCCCTTGGCCAACATTTTTTGAGTCACCTATACATCCTTGGGGCATCTTAAGCCACACCTTAGATTCAGCCAGCTTATGGGGTGCCTACTATGGTGCCTTGGGAGTTGACAACCTTTCGACATGGCCTCTGGGGCACATTATAATCCACCTTGGCTGACGTGGTGGTTTAGGATGTGCCTTGTGGTGCGCCCTAAAAGGTGCATTAGTTTATGGCACTGGGGTGTGGGTATTTTTAGCTGGCAGCACAGATTGTTGGACTGTTTCAAGCAGGAAAAGGAATTGCCTTAGCCAACCTTATTCATTAAGCCCACTGGGGGATTGAACTCATGACCCCTATTTCAGTAGTCATTGCATTAACCAGTGTGCTACACATCTATTGCTATGACTGTAGGTCAGCACACGAAGTTAAGGTTAACGCGCGGTAATGTGCGCGGCTCCCTCTATCGCGTGATAATGTACACGGCACAGTTTATCGCGCGATAACCCACGATTGCTACCTTAAGACAGGAACACACACTCCTTATATGGCATTCTTCACATTATTGCTGCAACTAACGCCAGTACCATTAAGACGGTTTCGTAAACATACCCCTAAGAGAGGAGGTGGAGTCCTTATCATGACCAAAACCAGCCTCAACATGACCACAAGCATTTGCACAAACCCTGATAATGCAGACTTAATTAAAATTGAAAACAGATACACTGCAATCTGTCTCCTTTATCATCCTCCTAACAACAATCACCTAAATCTGACCACCATACTTGAATCAGCCTGTGCCTCCCTAATAAAAGAAAATGACATCATACTGGGAGATTTCAATCTAGCATCTCTCCTACCACAACAATCTGCAGACTTCCTGGACTTTATGGATGATCTAGATTTCATTCAGATAATGAACCATCCCACACATATTAAAGGAAACTCCCTCGACCTAATATTTTACCCTACATCACTCACCACCCACCCCTGCTTCACATATCCCACTGCCAACCCAGTATCATGGTCAGATCATTTCATAATATGAATGTCTGCCATTATACCCTAACAACAGAGACAGAAAACATAACACCTCTCCCTACCCCAAGATTCAGACACTTTGACAAAGACACATTCCTCTCTGAGATAGCCCCCCCCCCCCTTCTCCATACCTAATCCCAAGACCTTAACGAGGCAATAGAGAACTGGATCACAACTATAAATAAAGCAGCTAAACCCACCTCCCTGCCCAAAAGATCACACAAAAAACAAACTGAGAAATGGTACACCAAAGATTTCGATAACCTCAAAAAGACACTACGCAAGTTAGAGAAAAAGTGGAGAACCTGCAAAACATCCAAAAATAAAGAACTCTACCTCACAACATTAAACTCCTACAAGGATACAATCCTTGAAGCAAAGAAAGCTCACCACACTATTATTCTCAATAAGGCTATCAATCGCCCCAGAGAACTTTTTGATATTGTTAAATTCCTAACCAAAACACACACAAATATAACAATCACCAAGGATATTAGTGCACAATCCATAGCAGACCACCTGGCACTCAAGCTAAAGAAAAAATACACCCCTAATACATGCCCGAGTAATGACCCCATGATAACACATAACACCCTGCACAACTTCTACCCGATTGGGGAAAAACAGCTCCTTGAAACCATCAACAAAATCAACACCACCGCCTCTTACTTAGACCTCTGCTCAGTATCCCGGATTAAGGTGGTAAAAGATGAGCTAGCTCTGGTGATACTGAACACAGTAAATCAAAGAAGTCCATTCACACCCTCCAACTTGTCCAAACTGTATCTGCCAGGATAATAACCAAAACCACCCTATCTTTATCTTTATCTTTATTATGGTGCTTGATTGCCCTATCTGAACCCATCACCTCCATATTATATAACCTTCACTGGCTCCCAATAATTTCCAGAATACAATACAAGCAAATCCTCACTGCTTTTAAATTGTATAATGATATCTCCCTCTCTTACCTCTCCACTATAATAAAATCTCAAACTGACACCAGACACAAGCGAAAGCACGCTCAAAACCTTCTGCAAGTTCCAACCCTTATATGCAAAACTAAACAGCACACAAGTAATAGGGCATTCAGATACACAGCCCCTATACTTTGGAACACTCTCCCTGACCAAATCAGAGCTACCAAAGATCTAACTTTCCGCAAGGAACTGAAAACACACTTTTTCTCACAATATTATATTGCTCATCTAATAAACAATACTTCCAATAACTCTTCCAATAATACTTCCAATAACAATACTTCCAATAACCCTTCTACCCCAACAGTCTAACACCTCCCATTTCCCTCCCTTATTTCAATGTATATAGCTAAGAAAATCCAGCCATCACTATGCCTCTGTAATTAGTGTGTACTGGTATGTATATAGTTATTGTTCTAAGTTCCTTGTTTAAATTGTATTGGTTAAATATGTTCCATGTACTACTGTGCTGTAGTTCCATGTAAACCGCACCTGATCGCTGGAAGGAGCGGTATAAAAAAAAAAGGTCAAATAAATAAATAAATAAAAATCAAGGGTTGGATTTCCAGCGGCACTCCTTGTGACCTTGGGCAAGTCACTTTATCCTCCATTGCCTCAGAAGAAAAGGCTGGCAATCTACTTCTGGTGATACATTGCCAAGAAAACACAGAGATAGCTGGGTCACCATGAGTCAACACTGACTTGATGGCACTAAAAATTAAAAAATAACATACATATTGTATATTTATACATATTGATAAATATTCAATATATTTCTATAATTCCTCCTTTTTTTTCACAAAAAGGCTAATTTTACACCCCCTACCAAGAATGAGAAGACTGCATTAGGAGAGTATGCAGGAGAAACAATGTTCTTTGCCGTCTCTCACCACTGAAATCAGGGACAGGAGGTAGTTATAGTTCATGTGTGATGGAGTGTATGAGAGACTCTCCATCCCCCATAGGGACTTTCCCCAGCCAAGGCCAGAACTGGTGAGGTATTACACTAGTACGAGCTTAAACTGCTGTCCCTTTAAGAAAATAGTTTGGAGAATGCCTGGAGAGGGTGTAGCCAGGTCCTGGGGTTTAAACCAGGAAGCAGGAGACCTAGGGGAAGAGGAGCCCAGGGTTCTGGAGCATACCTGAAGACTACTTACCTGTAAAAGACAGCCTGCTGTGGACGTAGGAAGAATTTGAATTTATTACTGTCTGCTCAGCCTTGCTGCTGGAGTTCTACTTGGTTGGAGAGACCTTTGTTGAGCTGTGCTGCCCGCAGTAAGGAAACTTTGAGGAGCCAGTTTTGTTTTGTTTTGGAAGTGCCATCTGTGCTGGAGCAGTGTTCAGCTAACCAGCAGAGTAGCCCTGCTGAGGACAACTAAGGACTTGTTACAGCTGGGGAAAAGCCTAGAGTAAGAGTGGGTTTAACTGTACGTGTGCCTAAAACCCCAAGAGGGCCAGAGCCATTATCTGGATGCTTGTCCCCAAATAAAGTATATTTCCTTTAAACCTCTTGGCTGTGGAATCCTGTGTCATGCCTCACACTGGCCACATCTACCACACCATGGAATCAGGGACACTACCTCAAAATCAGGGCAATCCCTGAAAATCGGGACATCTGGTAACCTTACCTGTGATTGCTCCTGTGTGTCTGTGGGTCCTGTTATAGGATGCTTCATGTGTACAGTGCAGGACTAGCCTCTGTCTGCCAGATGCTGCATCTCCCAAGGAATGGGGGTGCCTCCAAGCATGTGTTTATCTGAGTGGGAGAGTCAGATGGTACATGGCTTTTCTAGCAGCCATCCACCAGTTATTTCACTTCTCTCAAACCTCTTATAGCTTCTGAAGTGGATGAGGATATATGCATCATGGCAGGAATTTGAAAAGGTGACCTCCCTCCCTCATGTGGGCCTGAGGGCCATATTTGTGCAATAAATCCAACCGAACACTGATGGGAATCCAGCCACCTCATAGAATTGTATCATGATTTTTTGCCTCTGCTACACAGTCTGTGAGAAGGCTACATATTCAGCTGTATGGGTTAGGAATGCTCCCAGGAAAAGGGAGATGAATTGTGATACAGCTGACTGGCTGAATCCCACAGTGGTAGCCAATACTGATTGGAAACTGCCAGTGGCTAGGAAGGTGAGGGCCATGGTGATCTTGAGGTGAACAGACATGTGCCAGCCCCTGTGTGTAGTGGAATAGAGATGGTAGATGGCTACCTTATCAAAGTGGAACCTAGTGAGACACTGCTCATTTGTGAGATCCATGAATTGGGTTCTAGGTATGTAGAACCTGTGATTTGGGTGGCTCCTAGTTGCCCTCCTTCTCTCCTGATTTCCTTATGGTCTTCATGCATCAAGGCCAACACAATGTGTTAATTTCACCCAGTGACTCCTACCAGCAACACCCAAAGCACTAAAAATACACCTCCTCACACTCCTCACACTCCACATACACTCACCTTCCTAAGCACTCACAGTCATACACACAGATACACACACACAGACAAGCAGCAGGGAAGGTGAGGGTTACAACAAGGCACACAGTAAGCACAGGGCACCTGGGCAAGGGGGACACTAATACAGCGAGGTCCAGAATGGGATACACAGATGTGTGGGATTTGCAAGGCTGAGGGGGGGGGGGGGGGTGTGTTGGGATTTGTGAATTGGTGGTGAGGGGGTCTTGAGGGACATAGGTTAGAAACAGATGCAGCATAGAGTGAAGGGACAGAGAGGGCTGCTCAAAAGACTCCTATGTGAACAATGACAGTGAAGCCAATGATACACATGCCAAGCTCCAACAACACAGCCAGTCTAAAAAGACAGCAGAGTCCCCTGCTTACAGTATTTGTACTTTATTGCAGGTACATTTTGGCATGGTTAGACGCACTGCCCTGCATATCTCCTGCTGTTTGTAAAATATGTCATGGATGTGAGTATGCAGATGCCGCCCAAACCATGCTCAGAAATGCCCTGGAAATGTACTATTCAGAGATATGAACATATGGACATGTCCAAACTGGATACATGCAGCTCGTGGCCTTCCAAAAATCATGATCTACACATGTCTGTGGCTTCCATGGTTTTCTGGCACCACTGACATGTTTACATTGTAAATAAAGCTTCTAAAATAACCCCCTTAATCTATCTTGGATATCCAATCTGCTTTGCCTTCCCCTCACTCTTGTTCTTTGTCAGTTTCTGTTCCTTCTCCCTCTTTTTGCACTCCTTCAAAGTTTTCGGCTTTTTTAGATTCCCACCTACAGCAAACTTTCGTGTATCATTGCTAAATCTCGATCCATTACTGCTCCTACAGACCCCATGCCTTCTCATCTCTTTAAGTTGGTTAGTGCTTCTTTTCTTCCTCAGTTATATTCAGTCATATCAGCGTCTTTTTCCTCTGGTATGTTTTCTTCTTTCTGGAAAATGGCCATTCTCCTCATTCTTAAACCTGGTTCATCTGACCCACGTAATTCTCTGAGGTATTGGCCGATCTCTCTACTGCCTTTTTTTTCTAAGGTATTAGAGAAGTTGGTAGCTCAGCAGCTTCAAGACCATCTTCTTCGAGTTGGCACACTTCATCCAACTCAAACTGACTTTTACCCCAATCTGTCTACTGAACACTCTTTCTGTGCCATAGATGGTAATCACAAGGTTCTCTTGCTGTCTCTTGATCTTACAGTGGCTTTTGACTTGGTATGTCACTTTCTTCTGTTATTTCAGTTTAGTTCTTTTGGTTTATCTGATACTATTCTGGATTGGCTTTGTTCTTACTTACTGGATTGTATGTTTCAGGTTTTTTGGTCTTCTTCTCTTTCTGCTCCTCAATCTATTCACTGTAGTGTTCCCGAAGGGTTTGTGCTGGAACCTATTCTTTTTAATATTTTCCTTGCTCTTTTGGTTTTTCTAATTCAGTTTCTTGATATTACCTTTTTTATTTGTGTAGATAATATACAACTTCTTTGCCATCTCCCCGCTCGCTTTTCTGTCATATCTCTACTATATCCCATAAACTTGAGTGTATCGCTAATTGGTTAGCCTCTCATGGCCTAAAATTTAATATTATAAAAAACAACTACTACTACTACTACTATTAATTATTTATATAGCGCTTCAAGGCATACGCAGCTATGCTCTTCTCCAATGATACGGTACCTCTTCACCATTTATTGTTTTTCCTTCCATATGTGGTACCCCTATTCCATTTCAAGACTGTTAAAATTCTAGGTGCACTTTTTGATAGTCTTTTTTTTTTTCAATGCATATTTCTTGTACGGTTCAAAAATATTTTTTCATTCTCAAAAAAATCTGTTCTATTAGGGCATATCTGGATCTCAATTTAACTCGTCTGCTCTTACTTTTATTAGTAATAGCTCATTTGCATTATGCCAGTTCTCTTCTTTCTGGTCTTCCTCAATATCAGATACACTGCTTCCAGTTAATTCAGAATACGGCCATCAAACTTCTATATGGGGCTAAAAAATTTGACAGTATCACCCCCCTCTTCGTCATGGAGCAGGGTGATGAAACTACACTGTGGAAGAAAATGTAGCCTTTATTGAATTGTCCAAGGGGTATGTTTACTAAGGGCCGTTAAGGGCGCAAAGGTGCCTTTAGTGAGCATTATTATCACCTGCTAGCGGTTAATGAGGCAGAAAGTGCCGATAATGCTGGCTTAATGTCCGGTAGCCATTTATTGGGTGTTAAGGTACAAAGTAATGGATAAGAGGTATTAACTAGGTGGATCGTGGGCGGAGACAGCATGCCTTCCCTTAATGCTGGTTGCTATTAGTATGCATTATAGGCATAGCCTCCTGGAACTTTAACGCCTGCTCAGAGCAGGCATTAAGGGTTCCCTTGCAGGAAAGAGCCATTTTTGCATGTTAAACACTACACGTGTATACAGGTGCACCTCCCAGACTCTAGACCTGAAATTAGTGATAGTACTGGTCCATTGGCAGTCACAGCATGGTGCCCTTTTAATAACGAGCACTTTGTTATTGGTGCCAAAGTGCCAAATGTGGTGTCATGTTAGAGATTCAGCAGGGTTGGCTAGTCTTCTAGGCGATCTAGGCAACCACCTAGGGTACACATCTGCAATGTCTGGTGCAACTCTGCTGTGACAATGGCAGCACACATATATGCCGATGCTATCACAAAGTATTCATGCCATTGCCCTTGCTACCATACAGCCATGTTAGCAACATGAGGGGGTGGCAGTGTCAGCATCTTATGCCTGGTGCATAAGATAGCTTTGTCCCTGCCCTGTGTGTCAAGTGCAAAGCTGCTGTGTGTAATGCTAGGGGCATGCCAAACATGTCGCTGGCAGTTAAAGCAGAGCCCATATATACACATGGAGTGATGCACTCAATCTCCCACATAGCTGCTCTGTGGCTCCTATCACATGGCAATAGTGTGAGAGAGAAGGGTCATAGGTTCAAGACCAGCCTGCTGTGTTAACTTTATCCTACGTTTTCATATCTATATCTGCAGGTACAACCCTCCACCTCTCAACCATCATGAGTCCTGACAGTCTCTAGCCACACTAAGGAGCTGCACCAACACTGGCTCGATAGCAGAGGGTGCTAATAGTGCCAACACACTGATTGGGGATTAACAAATGATGTATGCAGATGCATTAAACATAGTGGGTATTAGCAACGTCCAAGCATTAAAGGAGTACTAAAGGAAAAGTAAGAATGCCAAACACCCCCAGGTAGGTGATACATTAAATACCTTTATGGAAATGGGTAACAGGGGTAACACATGGAAAGCAGTGTGTATTAATGCCCATAGCATGGGAAATAAGATCCCTGAAGTTGAAGCTTTGGTGGGAGTGGCTGACTTGGATTTAGTGGCAGTTACAGAAACATGGTTCACAGAAAACCATGACTGGGATGTAACTATACCTGGCTATACTTTATTCAGAAAGGACAGGGTAGGAAGAAGGGGAGGAGGAGTGGCACTATATGTAAAAACTACTATTAAAGCTTTGGAATTACAGAGCTTAAAAGGGAGAGAGGAGGCATTGTGGGTTAAACTAGAAAGAGGGAAAGAGAAATCTATTTGCATTGGTGTGATATACAGACCTCCCTCACAAGAGGAAGAGGTGGACAGAGAGTTAATTGAAGACATACGCAGCATTGCTAGGAAAGGGGAAGTGCTACTGCTAGGAGATTTCAATATGCCAGATGTTGATTGGCACATTCCTGCTGCAGTATCATCTAGAAGTAAGGAGATCCTGGATTCTCTACAGGGAGAACTATTCAGGCAATTGGTAACAGACCCCACACGTGAAGGGGCCATACTGGACTTGGTGCTTACCAATGGTGAGAGTGTTTCTGATGTTGTAGTGGGAGATCATTTTGCATCCAGTGACCACCAGATGGTGTGGTTCAGTATTAGGACTAGGGCTGTTAGAATCCATTCCAAGGTGAAGATCTTAGACTTTAGGAAGACTAACTTTGCGAAGATGGGCCAATACCTCAGGGAGTCGTTAGTGGGATGGGAACAGCTGGGGGATGTAGAAAAACAGTGGGCAAAACTGAAAGGGGGTATTTTAAAGGCAACCAACCTTTTTGTTAAAATGGTAAATAAAGGCAAAAGGAAAAGGAGACCGCTATGGTTTTCAAAGGAAGTAGCTGAAAAAGTGAAGAAAAAGAGGGAGGCCTTCATGAAATACAAGAGATCACAGAGAGAGGAAGACAGGCATCTGTATTTGGAAAAACTTAGAGAAGCTAGCAAAGTAGTCAAGAAGGCAAAGATTCAAAAGGAGGAGGAAATAGCCAATGCAATAAAATGGGGGGATAATACATTTTTCAGATATATTAGTGAGAAGAAGAAGGGCAAAAGTGGTATTGTCAGACTCAAGGGTGCAGGGGGGGGGGAATATGTAGAAGCTGATAAGGATAAAGCGGAATTGCTTAACAAATATTTTTGTTCTGTGTTCACAGATGAAGAACCAGGAGCAGGACCTCAGAAAACACCCACAAATAAGAACAGAAGCGAGGGACATCTTGAACAATTTTCAGAAGACTGTGTTCGTGAGAAACTAGCTCAACTTAAAGTAGACAAAGCGATGGGACCGGATGGGATACACCCTAGAATACTGAGGGAACTTGGGGACGTTCTAGCAACTCCACTGACTGACCTTTTCAATGCCTCGTTGGAGTCGGGAGTGGTGCCAAAGGACTGGAGAGAGGCTCATGTGGTGCCTTTACACAAAAGCGGAAGTAAGGATGTGGTTGAAAACTACAGGCCGGTTAGTTTAACTTCGGTGGTGAGTAAATTATTGGAAACGCTGCTGAAAGAGAAAATAGTGAGGTTTCTGGAGTCCGGCGGATTACAGGATCCGAGGCAGCATGGATTCACCAGAGGCAGGTCTTGTCAGACAAATCTGATCGATTTCTTTGACTGGGTGACCAGGGAGTTGGACCGAGGGAGAGCTCTAGATGTGGTGTATTTAGATTTCAGTAAAGCCTTTGACACTGTTCCTCACAGGCGACTTATAAACAAACTGAGCACCCTAGGGATGGACCCTAAAGTTACTGCTTGGGTTAGAAATTGGTTGGGTGGGAGGCGACAAAGGGTACAAGTAAATGGAGCTCACTCTGAGGAGAAGGATGTTACCAGTGGTGTGCCCCAGGGATCTGTCCTTGGTCCGATTCTTTTTAACATCTTTGTTAGTGATATAGCGGAAGGGCTGTCGGGTAAGGTTTGCCTCTTTGCGGATGATACCAAAATCTGTAATAGAGTAGACACCCAGGAAGGTGTAGATGACATGAGGAGGGATCTAGCTAAGCTTGAAGAATGGTCTAGAATTTGGCAGCTGGGATTTAATGTTAAAAAATGTAAGGTCATGCATTTGTGCTGCAGAAATCCAAGGGAGCAATACAGTATAGGAGGTGAAGTACTTTTGTCCACTAAAGAAGAGCGGGACCTAGGCGTGGTTGTGTCTGATGATCTTAAAGTAGCTAAACAGGTAGAAAAGGCGACGGCAAAAGCTAGAAGGATGCTTGGGTGCATATGGAGAGGAATGGCTAGCAGAAAAAAGGAGGTGATAATGCCTCTGTATAAGTCTTTGGTGCGACCTCATTTGGAGTATGGTGTGCAATTCTGGAGACCGCACCTTCAAAAGGATGTGAACAGGATGGAGTCGGTGCAGAGGGTTGCTACTAAAATGATTAATGGGCTTCATTATAAAGCATATGAGGACAGACTTAAGGATCTTAATATGTATACCTTAGAGGAAAGGCGGGATAGAGGTGATATGATTGAGATGTTTAAATACCTCCGTGGCATAAATGTTCAGGGAGAGAGCCTCTTTCAATTGAATGCAAGTTCTGCGACGAGGGGACATGGGATGAGGGTGAAGGGAGATAGATTCAGGAGTGATATGCGGAAATATTTCTTTACAGAAAGAGTAGTGGATCCGTGGAATAGTCTCCCAGTGGAGGTGGTAGAGATGAGGACAGTAACTGAATTCAAAAAAGCATGGGACCAACACAGAGGATCTCTAAAGGTAGAAAGTGGACTGTTGTAGTTGTTGTTATGGAAGGACAGACTAGATGGGCCTTGTGGTCTTTTCTGTCATCATGTTTCTATGTTTCTATGTTTCTATGTTACACCTCTTTTGGACAGTGGGGTCATGTGTATGTGTGTCCAGAGCACTGTGAGCTACAACAATACATTGTATGTGCGTGTGATGCCCAGACTTTATGTCTGTGCATACAACATGCTGCACAGTCAGTTATTCTGTAATTACACAAACTGTGTGAGGCACTATTTATGGGCAGAAGGTTTGTTTTCAGTAAGTAGTTGCAACCTGTGGGAGTCACTGACTGACTAGCTGTGCCTGTACACATGTTGTCTCCAATGTTGTCTCTAATTTTCTGTAGGCTGTATGCGCATAAAATATCAGCTGTGCAGCTTTTGAAGGAAGGTTAAATTTTTGTGCGCCACATAACAACAGTCCGAGTTATATACTTTAAAATTTGACTACACGGCAGAATACAGTATGTACACCACATTGATTGCACTAGAAAATATTGTAGAACTTGTGAAAACCGTAAATGCACAACAACTTTTAAATTTTAAGACGTCTGTGTTGTTTTCTATCAGAATCAGAACCGTAACTTTTGTGCGCTCTATTGTAAAGTATGTGCGCTCACTCGGCGAGGTATGTGCGCGCGCACACGCGCACAGCTTAGAGGGAACAGTGGTTGTCTCCAAAGATGTAACACTCAAATACATTCCCAGTTACATCATCCTCGAGGCCCATCCCCACAGCATGCCCCTACACTTACCTCCCAACATAACACTGCTGTATAGCTCCCATATCGCCTGCTAGTTTGATTCGAGTGAGCTGGGGGAACACGGTCTTACCATGTAGCGCTCCATCACATGTATGTGTGCAGCAACCCTTACCTCTGACTTAGCCTCCAGGACACCTCTTGCTGCACAGTTGAGAGGCCTAATTAATGCCAACTGCCATAATAGCTCTATCTGCAGTAACACTATCAAGTCCCATTGGTGCAGTTGAAGCCTATTCAGAGCTAGGCCCACATAGAGGGCTGGCCTATGTAAATGTCCAGTAGAGTCACTGAGTTGGTGAGACAGGAAAGATTCTGTGATGTGGCTGCATGTACCTTGCTTTTGTCCTGCAGTCACAGAATGCAGTCTGGGAGGTTTCTTAGCTCCATGCACAGTATGCACATACAGGCATGTCATCTCATGCACACTGGCATCTCAACACTGTGTACTGATCATGGCTGTGCTGGTAACTGCAATAGACTGAAAAGAGAAACCAGTGCGGAGCCTACCCATCTCTTGAAGGGCTCTGTGCAGCATTGTCCTGCTCCCAAAGGAAGTTGTTCCCTTTGGGGGCGGGACAATGCTGCACGGAGCCCTTCGAGAGATGGGAAGGCTCCGCACCGGCTTCTCTTTTCAGTCTATTGCAGTTACTAGCACAGCCGCGGTTCCCTAAGAGGCAGGGAGCCGCGGCTGCAGGAGAAGGAGGCACAGGAACTACAATGGGGGAAGGTGAGGGCGGTAGCAGGCTAACATAGGGAGAGGGGAGGAGGGGGCAGGGAATTGACAAGGGAAAGGTGAGATCTTCAATGGGGCTGACATGGAAGAGGGAGGAAAGGAGGGGGCTGACATGGGAGAGGAGGGAGGGGGCTGACATGGGAGAGGAAGTAGGGAGGGAGGGAGGGGGGCTGGAAGGGAATTGACAAGGGAAAGGTAGGGTCTGCAACTGGGCTGTCGGGGGGGCTGGAAGGGAATTGACATTAGGGGAACGAGGGGTCTGCAATGGGGATGAACAGGGGGAGGAGGGGGCTGGAAGGGAATTGACATGACGGGAAGGCGGGGTCTGCAAATGGGTTTACACTGGGGAAGGAGGGGGCTGGCACTGGGGGAGGAGGAGGCTGGAAGGGAACTGACAAGGGTTCCCTCTCATCCAGCAGGAACAACAGGAGTGCCGCTGGCAGCGGACAAATCAGCCTGATCGTTGCAAGCGATCAGGCTGATTTGTGTGGCGGCAGCACTCCAGTTGTTTTAATTTTAGATTTTGCCACCTCTGCCCTGCCTCTGCCTTCCCGCTGCATATTTTTTTTTTTTTGCTGCAAGCAGTTTTGAGGAAAAAACTGCAGCGGGAAGGCAGAGGAAGGGCAGAGGCGGCAAAATCTAAAATTAAAACAGACAGAGTGCCCCCGCCACTGCCAGATGAGAGGTGCAGGAGGAGGGAGTGGGGACAGGAGGAGAGACAAAGGTGAGAGATGGGGGACAAAGGGGGAGACAGGGGACAAATACTGGACAAAAGGGGAGACGGGGGTAAATTCTGGACAAAGGGGAAGACAAGGGGACAAGTACTAGACAAAGGGGAGAGACAGGGGGGCAAATGCTGTACAAAGGGGAGAGACAGGGGGACATACTGCACAGACAGGGGATAAATGCTGGACAAAGGGGAGAGACAGTGTGGGTTAGGATCATAATGGGCTGATTGGGGGGGCTAGCACTGGTAATGGGCAGATCGGGCAGCCAGGACTGGTAATGGGTTGATTAGGGAAGCCTAGGACTGGGAATGGACTGATTGAGGGGGGGCTGGGAATGGTAATGGGCTGATTAGGGGGGCTAGCACTGGTAATGGGCTGAGGGGGACTAGCACTGGAAATGAGCTGATTAGGAGAGGCTAGGACTGGTGATTGGCTAATGGGGGGTAGGACTGGTAATGGACTGATGGGAGGCTAGCATTGAAAATGAGCTGATCGGGGAGGCTAGGACTGGAAATGGGCTGATTTAGAGGGGGCTAGGACTGGTAATGGGCTGATTAGGGAAGGCTAGGACTGGTAATGGGCTGATGGGGGAGGGGTAGGACTGGTAATGGATTGAGAGGGGGTAGGACTGGTAATGCTTTTCTGTTCTTTTGAATTGTCCCCAAAAGAGTCATTTGTTTTTCTAGCAATTACCGTGAGAGGGATAAACTGCAGAAGAAATTGTCAACAGTAACATTTCTGCCAGATCGCGTCAATCCTTCAGTGAGTTGCAGCACAACACTTTCACCCTGATTCTGTTTCCTGTTTTGTCCGAGTTCCCTTCCTGTATATACTTGAAGACGCAGAACATATGACGTTGCACTGTCACACAACATCCACAGCTTTATGCCATATTTCCCAGGTTTGCTGGGAATATATTGTCTGAACGGAACACGGCCACGAAATGTAAGCAGTTGCTCATCCACGGTAACATTTTCAGCAGGAACAAAGGTGTCACTTAGAGTTGCTTAGTGTCTGATTGGAGCAAGCTTATCCACACCTCGTTGTTCACGTCTGTTGGTTGCATCATCAAATCTGAGAGCACAAGAAATTTGCTGAAAACGGTTACGGGCCATATTTTTGCCGAAAACAGAACGACCATCTTCAAGGTTCCACAACTGAACTATGGATTCATTTCGTGACTTGTACACATCTGAGAGGATCAGAAGTCCAAGAAAACGTTGAAATTCTTCCTCTGTCAAATCTTTCCATGTGTCGTTATAAATGTGTTTTCCTTGTTTGCTCGTTCACATCATGATTTCATTCAATAAGTTCTTCCTCATGAACAAGTGGAATGCTGCGAGAGGGCCATCAACATTTCGTACAACATACCTTGTAGGACCTTGTTGTACGGGCATGACATTAGCTCTGGCGTATCTTCCAGCAGCTTGCTTTATAGGTTTCCTGTTCCATGATGTGGCATCCTTAGATACATAGGCTTCAATGGCAACATTTGTGCTTATAGTTGATGACCTCTTAGCTCCTCTATGACCACAACTAAGATTCCTCACAGATGATACTGACACCGAGGACTCCTGCCTTCTTCCCCGTCCAGCACAGCCTCGACCTTTGCCTCGACCTCTAACTTGACTCTTTGCTGCAGGCGATGTTACCGGCTCAACATCAGTCTCACATTCACTTGGCGACCAACTGCTGTCGCCATCTGAATCATGACTGTCATCATCAGATTTATCGCCCGAACTTGGCTGATATGCTTCTTTACTTGCTGAATATGCTGCATCATCAGACGACTCAGAGCCGTCACTGTCAGCATCTCGTTGCAATATTTCTCTTACTTGGGCAGCTGAATATTTTCGTTTTGACATCATAAACAATAACCCAAAATAAATAAACAAAGATAAAGCTGAATAAAACGCAAAGCAGTTTTATTATAGGTGTACAATAATCATGATGAACGAGCTGAAAGCCTTTAGATTTCATCAGAAATAATAAGAGAACGTATGATATCAATTACAGAAAATATGTAATTTTCATAAAATAAGAGTACAAAAAATAAATGATACATAATTAATGATAAATACCTTTGTCAGATCAAAAAATTCACAAAACTGCAAATTGTATCACGATCCAAAGCGGACGTAAGCAACTGGGGTCAAAAATAACCCCACTGGTACTCTGTGTTGCAATTCATCACTAGCGTCACCTAGCGGATGAAAATGATTCCTCTCATGGCGCAATATAAAAAGAATATTGACATGTGAAAAGTCATAAAAAGATTGCATTCTTGAACAACTAGTTTCCGAGATACGCGTTGTGAAACTTGCAATGGGGTCACTGGTACTCCCAGGGTTAAATTTTGTCTACATATTTGTATTTTTACTTTAGATTATGGTTACTTATTCTGTACTTGGTGAGGGTCGATGTTTTGAGTGTGTGACTGAGGCCAGGTGTTCTGTTAACATGGAGTTTGTACATAAAGATCTATACTGTACTTTAGTAATTTGACTTGTTCAGCTTTTCAAATAGGTGTATGGATGTTCCAGGGCCACTGTAGTATTTACAGTGATGTTTTTTTTGGATGGGCTCCTTATGTGAGTTTTGGAAGTTTGTGCTGATATGGTATGGTATGGTAGGTTTGCTCTTTGTTGTAGGGTTTTGTATTAGTTCACAATATGCCTCATACTGCAGAATAGTGGTTGTTGTTGTTAGTGAGATGATCAGAATGAGATTTTTTTTTAAATATTGAGTTCTGTGGGTGAATGTCCTGGTTTTGCTCTGCACCCACTGTGGATGCAAAATATATGTTGAAAAAGAAAAAGCAAGAATCATAACGCAGTTTATAACAACAAAATAAAAAAGAGTTATAATTTAGTTTTATAAACTGTGCTGTTGGTTCTTGCTCTCTTTTAGTTACTTGGTGTGCAAACAGGACTGTACCTAGCCATGTGCAAGCGGTGCAGCCACACAGGGTGCAAAGGCTTGAGGGGCACATTTCGGCTGTTGTTGCCCTGCCGCCGCTGGCAGGGCAATAGCAGGCAGCCGAAATGCACCCCGCAAGCCATTTTGCAGCACTTTTAGCAGGTCTGGTCCCTCCCTCCTCCGACGTGATGTCAGAGCAGGGAGGGACAGATTTGCTTAAAGTGCTGGTGTCTATCAGATCGGGCGCATGCCCCCCACCTCCTCCCCATACCTTCATCCAGCGCTGCCTGCTCTTTCCCTGCTACCAGTCCCGCCGTGAAAAAAACAGAGGGCGGCAGCAGCAGTGAAAGAGCAGGCAGCGCTGGACAGAGGTATGGGGGAAGAGGGGGGCACACGCCCAAGCTGCAAGTTGCAGCTTGGTATGGCCCTGTGTGCAAACATCTTGCATTTCCTCCATATAATCTAATCAGCTTCCTCTGAACTGTTTCAAGTCTTTTTATATCCTTTGTGAGATATGGAGCCCGATTCTTGAAACGGGCCATCTGGGCCATCTGGATGTCCCTGCTGAAGATGGAGTCGCTAGGACCTGATTCGGATCCGTATAGGGAGAGCCGGTACAGGAATAGGGTTTAGGTGACTTGTGGGGCTGCACGTCCTGGCGAGACGTACAGCCCTGCAACCCGCAATCGTGAATGAGGGCCATGGTCTCCAAAATTGAACACAATATTCCAAGTGAGGCCTGACCAATGATTTGTACAGGAGCATTAATACCTCCTCCTTCCTGCTGTTTGTTCCTCTCTGTATGCAGCCCAACATCTGCTGGCTTTGGCTACCGCCTTGTCGCATTGTTTTGCCACCTTGAGATTCTCAGACATTAGCACTCTGAGGTCCCTCTCCTGATCTGTGCACACCAAACTCTCTCCCCCTATCACATACAATTCATTTGGATTTCTGCATCCCAAGTGCATTACTGCACTTCTCCACATTAAATCTTAACTGCCAAGCATTAGACCGTTATTCCAGTATTTTTAGATCTTTACTCATGTTCACTCCCTCAGAAGTGTCCACTCTGCTGCAAATGTTTACATCATCTGCAAAAAGGCAGACTTTTCTATTCAGTCCTTCTGCAATATCACTCACAAATATATTGAACAGTATCAGTCCCAGGACCGATACTGCACACTTTCCTTTCTTCTGAGTGAGTTCCATTTACTACCACCTTCAGCCATCTGTCATTCAGCCAACTGTTATCATACTGTTGTCAGTAACCTTTCATAGCACCAGTCTCTAATGTTCCATTACTAGTATCCACTGCACTGTTACCAGTAATCCTTCATTGCCAGTCAACATTCATACTGTTGTCAGTAGTCAATCAACCTCTGTACTGTTGTCAGTATACTTCTACTAGTTATCTAACTCCAACCAACACCTGTGACTAGATTGTCTGTTGTGACCAAGCATATTGCTCTAAATATCAAAGTTTTTGTTAATAATTTCCTAGTAGTTTAACCTGATTGACCTGCTCCCAATTACATAGGGCTCTTCCAAGATGTGCTCCCCGATTACCACCATAATAGGATGCTATATCATCATTTCAAGCTGGTTCTCCAACGCTCTTGCCCTAACCCCAGCATCCAACCAGATTCCTATTTTACGGAGCCATGGGAGAAGGTGGACCAGTGCATCCCACGACAACATAACTTGGGACAACCGCCCATGCCACCCCCATCTGTTACACATTGCACTTCAACACAATACAAAACCCAAACAATTCGAATCCTACCCTCAAAGCCTAAAATGTGCCCTCATCAACGCCCGTTCTATCCGGAAGAAGTGGCCAGCCGTCACCGACATCATTGCAAGCCATAGCCTTGAAATACTCATGATCACCGAGACGTGGTTATCCGCCGAAGACAATGTTATACTCAACCAGCTCCTCCCCCAGAATTTCACTGCACACTCAAGTCATAGACAAGAAAAAAGAGGAGGCGGCGTGCTCATCCTCACAAGGACAGACCTCCACTTTCGAACGGTAAACTCCACCAGTACAAACTACCTGGAGACGGTTACCATCTCCAATAAACACTGCTCAATCAACCTGCTGTACAGAGCACCTTCAGCCTCCCCAGATGATCTCTCGGCTATCATCAATCTGGCATCTAACACTCATAACCCAAACATCCCAAATTGGATCCTAGGTGACTTTAACCTGCCTACACTACAAGATAATCAAGCATCAGCCTTCCTTGATGCCCTCAAAAATCTTGGCTTCAAGCAATTAGTTAATGATCCTACTCACATTAAGGGAAATATCCTGGATCTAGTATTTGCCCCGCAAACCTCTCTTAATCCAGACCAAGATCCTATAACCTCCATAATGCCTGTTCCTTGGTCAGATCACAAACTGATCATCATCCAGATTCCTTCGTACAAAGCCTATACAAAAATCAACAAAATACAAAGCAACACTACAAGACCGCCCTCTCGATGTTTCAAGCCTTACAACAGAGATCTTATCCTTGATGAAACGCAACAACTCTTCTCTGAAACCACTCAGAACCTTGACGACCTAATTTCCCTTTGGAACAATTGCCTCAGCTCAATTGCCCAACGTACGCCAATCAACAGGCCTCCAGGTAAAAGGGCAAGTGCCCCATGGTACTCAGCTGATCTTAAAGCATCACTTAACCAGTTACGGAAACTAAAAAACGCTGGCGACGATCTCATTCTATAAATGACCTGACAACATACAACTGTCATCTGGCCGAGCATCGCAACGCAATCTCCAAGACGATGAAGCAATACTATTCGGACACCTTAAAGAGATCACTTAATAAACCACATGACCTTTTCGACCTGGTTAAGACCTTATCAAAAGAACCATCCTCCCGACCTTCATTTGAGATACACCCACAAGATTTCGCAACCTATCTTCAATCCAAGATATGCCAGACCAACAAAACTACTACTACAACTTCCACAATAGAGCAGGAATGCCAAACAACACTAACCATGTTTTCTACCCCTACCAAGAGAGGACTTGAGGACATCATTGCTGCCCTTAATACCACTACTGCCCAGTCTGATCCATGCCCAGCCTTCTGGATCAAGGAGCTTCGCAATCATTTCAGCCCAGTACTGTCCAAAATAATTAACCTCTCCTTTTCAACCGGCTCCTTCCCTTCAGCCCTTAAACACACCTCCATTAGACCTCTGCTAAAAAACTGTAAGCTCGATCCCCAACAGGTGGAATCTTACAGACCCATATCCAGCATTCCACTACTTGCGAAGATTATTGAAAAGGAAGCTCAACGTCAATTGCAGGATCACATCGACTCCGCCGCACCATTAGACCCATGCCAACATGGTTTTAGGGAATTCCATGGCGTGGAAACTCTCCTTACCACCCTATTCTGCAAGATAATCACAGGCATTGATGACCTCCGTCAAGGATTTGCTCTCATCTTTCTGGACATCGCTGCAGCTTTTGATTCAGTGAATCATGAGCTGCTTTTAGGACGACTGACTGACAAAGGCATTAATGGACGAGCGCTCGAGTGGTGCAGATCCTACTTGTCCGAAAGATGGCAACACGTTCGTTCTGGAGGGATAAATTCTGAACCTTTCCACCAAAGTCAAGGAGTCCCACAAGGATCTTCCCTTTCGGCGCTCTTGTTCAATATTTACATGCAACCAATTTGTAATATCATCCGGTCTTTCAATGTTGATTGCATGTTATACGCAGATGATGTCCTGTTCTACTTACCCTTCTCTACTGAGAATCTGGACTTATCCCCATTGACGAACTGTTTCAATGCTATATCTGATTGGCTTCTTTCCCAAAACCTCAGAATACAACATAAGAAAATGGAAGTACTCTTCATTACGAGGAACCCCAACTTTACCCCACCGCAATATCTTAAAGTAAAAGAAGCTGAGCTGATCTCTAAATCCTCAATACGATACCTGGGAGTCACCTTAGATCAACGCCTGGATATGAAGGCCCACATAGGAAACATAGTCAGATCAGTCTACTTCAAGATCTGCTCTCTTAGGCACCTACGTTCCATACTTGAACCAACTGATTTTTGGACAATCTTCCAGGCTTTGGTCATACCCCATTTTGATTATGCCAATGCCATATTACAAGGTCTTCCCCAATCTACATTAAACCCTCTTCAGCTAGCCATGAATGCGGCAGCAAGAGTCCTCCACGGAGCCTCCAGGAGCAACCACGTGACGCCTCTGCTGATACAGCTACATTGGCAAGAATAATTTTCAAGATCTTGACAATCACCTTTAAAGCTGTTCACAATCTCTCAGCTGCATCCTTAACCTCCCTCATCCATTCCACATCCACAAATAGAGCAAGAAGATCCACGGCTATAAATTCCCTAAAAGTCCCGAAGGCACTTACTGTTTGCACCAAATCAACATCCAAAAGGGCCTTCAATCTTAGTGCCCCAAGATACTGGAACGCATTACCCCATGATATCCGAGCTATTAAGAACCTACCACAGTTTAGGAAAGCCCTCAAAGGCCACCTCTTTAACAAGTACATTATTGAGCATAACTGCACCCCCTAGAGCTCTAAGATACTCCGATTCCATTCCCAGACAAATGTACAGTATATCATGCAACCTCTTTGATTATGACCCCATATAGTAAGTATTGTACATAGTTTTCCCCGGTTATCCAAGTTTTTGTTCCCTGTTATCTGTAAACTCATACATGTTAACTGTACTGAGCATTTTGTTCCATGTAAACCGCGCTGATGCTGAATAGTGCGGTATATAAGAGATTGTAAATAAATAAAAATAAATAAACTTCTGATCCATTTCACCACCTTAGGACCCATCTGCAGGCTGCTGTTTACTGATAAGCCTCTTAGAGGAACAGTATCAAAGGCTTTGCTGAAATTTAGGTATATACATCTATTGCATGCCCTTGATCTAGTTCTCTAGTCACCCAGTCAAAGAACTCAATCAAATTTGTTTGGCATGATCTTCCCTGGTAAAACCATGTTGCCTCAGATCATGCAATCCATTGGTTTTCAGAAAGTCTACTATTCTTTCTTTCAAGAGCACCTCCATTACTTTTCCCACCACAGAGGTAAGGCTTTCCAGCCTATAGTTTGTCACGCCTTCCCTATTACTACTTTTATGAAGAGGTACTATGTCAGCCCTTCTCCAGTCCTGTGGAACCTCTCCCATCTCCAAGGATCTATTAAAAACAGCCCGCAGCTGTTCTGGAGATGTGCCGATGATACTTATTAGTTGGGGGGGGGGGGGGTGTTGTGTATTTCTGTGTAGGATCCTTGTTAGGTTTTTTGTAATTCGTATTGTCTGAGAGTTGCTTGTACCACTCTATGTATTTCTCTGTAGCCATGGTTACTACAGTGCCTCCTTTGTCAGCAGGTTTAATGGTGATTTTACTGTTCTGTATTTTTTTAATTGCAGCTCTTTCTAATGGGGAAAGGTTGTATAAGATTTTCTTCTGTTTATTTGAGAAGTGTGGTTTTACTCTATGTCGAAAGCAGTAGATAAGTAGTTATGTAGTTGTGATTATGCTCATGTTTTGGTGCAAAGTAGGTGTTCTTTCTTTCGATTTTGTAATCCTTTGTAATGATAGATCTCTCTTTGGTGGAAAATCACCTTTAGATGCAGTTTTCTGAAGAATTCATCTAGCTCATAACAGGGTTGCACTGTCAAAGAGCTAACATTCTGTTCCTCCACCAAGCTGAATAAAATTCAATTCTATTCTGACCTGAGGTGCTGCGCAGAATGCTGCATTCGTAAAGGGTTCCAGGGGTGATCCGGGAAACTACAGTCTGGTGAGTCTGACGTCAGTAACTGGAAAAATGGTAGAAACCATCATAAAGAACAAAATTACTGAACATATAGATAGTCAGGGCTTAATGGAAGACAACCAACATGGCTTTAGACAAGGAAGATCTTGTCTTACTAATCTGTTATGTTTGTTTGAAGGTCTGAATAAACAGGTGGACAAAGGTGAGTCGGTTGATATAGTGTATCTGGACTTTCAGAATGCCTTTGACAAGGTCCCTCATCAGAGACTTTTGGAAAAACTAAAAAGTCATGGGATAAGAGGCAGTGTACTATTGTGGATCAGGAACTGGTTAATAGATAGAAAGCAGAGGGTAGGGCTAAATGGCCAATTTTCCCAATGGAGAAAGGTAAATAGTGGAATACCGCAGGGATCTGTGCTGGGTCTGCTGCTTTTTAACATATTCATAAATGACCTGGAAAAGGGAATAACGAGTGAGGTTATCAAATTTGCAGATGACACAAAACTATTTAAAGTTATTAAAACCCATGAGGATTGTGGAAAATTGCATGAGGATCTTGATAAATTGGAAGACTGGGCATCCAAATGGCAGATGGAATTTAATGTGGACAAGTGCAAAGTTATGCACCTAGGAAAGAAAAATCCAAACTATGTTTACACGATGCAAAGTTCCAGAATGGGAACCACCACCCAGGAAAAAGATTTAGGCGTCATCATGGATAACATGTTAAAACCCTCCGCCCAGTGTGCAACGGTGGCCAAAAGAGCAAATAGAATGCTAGGTATCATAATGAAAGGAATGGAAAATAAAAAAAGGATATTATAATGCCTCTGTATCATTCCATGGTGCGACCACACCTTGAGTATTGTGTACAATTCTGATCACCGTATCTTAAAAAGGATATAGAGTTATTAGAAAAGGTACAGAGAACATAAGATATGCCATACTTGGTCAGACCAAGGTCCATCAAGCCCAGTATTCCGTTTCCAACAGTGGCCAATCTAGGTCATACGTACCTAGAAGTTTCTCCAAAAGACACAGGTTCCATAATGCTTGTAATGGGTCAAGCATTGACATCCTGGGTCCCTTCTTAAAAATGGTTTATGAACCTTTCCTCCAGGAACTTGTCCAAACCTTTTTTAAACCCAGCTACACTAACAGCCTTTACTACATCCTCCGGTAACAAATTACAGAGTTTGATTGCACGTTGAGTGAAAAATATTTTCTTAGTCTTAAATAGTTTACCGTGTAGCTTCATTGTATGTCCCCTAGACTTTCTATATTCTGATAATGTAAACAATCGATCTACGTTTACCCGTTCCACTCCGTTCATTAATTTATAGACTTCTATCATATCTTCCCTCAGCCTTCTCTTTTCCAGGTTAAAGAGCCCTAACCTTTTTAGCCTTTCTTCATAGGCGTGTCCTTCCAACCCCTTTACCATTTTTGTAGCTCTTCTCTGAACCTTTTCTAATATCGCTATATCATTTTTAAGATTCGGCGACCAGAATTGCACACAATATTCAAGGTGTGGTCTCATCATGGAACGATATAGAGGCATTATAATATCTTTTGTTTTATTTTCCATTCCTTTCCTTATGATACCTAGCATTATATTTGCTTTCTTAGCCGCCGCTGCACACTGGGTGGAGGGTTTTAACATGTTATCCACAATGATGCCTAAATCTTTTTCCTGGGTGGTGGTTCCTAATGTGGAACCTTGCATCGTGTAACCATAGTTTGGGTTGTTCTTCCCTAGGTGCATAACTTTGCACTTGTCCAGATTAAATTTCATCTGCCATTTTGATGCCCAATCTTCCAATTTATCAAGATCCTCTTGCAATTTTCCACAATCCTCTTGGGTTTTAACAACTCTAAATAGTTTTGTGTCATCTGCAAATCTGATAACCTCACTCGTTATTCCACTTTCCAGGTCATTTATGAATATGTCAAAAAGCAGCGGACCCAGCACTAATCCCTGGGGTGCACCACTATTCACCTTTCTCCATTGGGAAAAGTGGCCATTTAGCCCAACCCTCTGCTTTCTATCTTATAACCAGTTTCTGACACACAGAAGTACACTGCCTCCTATCCCATGACTCCCAAGTTTTGCCAAAAGTCTCTGATCAGGGACCCCGTCAAAGGCTTTCCGAAAGTCCAGATAAACTCCACCAACTGACCCACCCCCGTCCACCCGCTTATCCACACCTTCAAAAAAACACAACAGACTAGCAAGACAAGATCTTCCTTGTCTAAAGGCACGTTGGCTGTCTCCCATTAGGCCATGACTATCTACATGCTGAGTAATTTTATTCTCTAAGATAGTTTCTACCACTTCTCCCAGTACCGACGTCAGGCTCACCAATCTGTAGTTTCCCGGATCACCTCTGGAACCCCCTTTAAAAATTGGTGTTACATTGGTGATCCTCCAATCTTCAGGTATTAGAGATAATTTTAATGATAGTTCACAGATTACTAATAGCAGGTCTGCAATCTCATATTTCAGTTCTTTCAACACTCTTGGATGTATACCATCTGGCCCAGGTGATTTGCTAGTCTTCAGTTTATTGAATAGTTGTAATACATCTTCCCGATGTATCGATATTTCCTTCAATTCTTCTGCACCTTTAAATACCACTTCAGTCATGGGTAACATCCCTACATCTTCCTCAGTAAAGACTGAAGCAAAGAATTAATTCAGTCTCTCCGCTATCGCCTTGTCGCATCTTAGTGCCCCTTTAACACCTCTATCATCTAATGGACCAACTGACTCTCTCACAGGTTTTTTGCTACGAATGTACTTGAAAAAGTCTTTATTTCATGTTTTTGCTTCCGCAGCAAGCTTCTTCTCAAATTCTCCCTTTGTCTGCCTTATCAATGCCTTGCATTTGACTTGCCAGTGCTTGTGCCGTTTCCAGGTTTCGTCATTTGCCTCTTTTTTCTATTTCCTGAAAGATGCTTTTTTGGCAATAACAGCCTCTCTGACCTCACCTTTAAACCATGCTGGGAGTTTTTTGGACTTCCTTTCACTTTTCTTAAAGCATGGAACACAGCTGGTCTGGGCTTCCAAGATATTATTTTTCAACACCCCCCAAGCTTGATTAAGTCTTTAACCTTTGCAACTGTTCCTTTTAGTTTTTTCTTAACTATTTTCCTCATTGTATCAGTCTCCATTTCGAACGTTAAAAGGTAGTACTGTGGATTTCCTTACTATCCCTCCGCCACTAATTAAATCAAAGGCGATCATGCTATGATCACTATTGCCAAGTGGCCCCAACACCCTTATCTCTTGCACTAGATCTGGTGTTCCACTAAGGACTAGGTCCAATATGGCTTCCCCTCTGGTCGGTTCATGAACCAGCTGCTCCAAGAAGCAGTCATTTATTTTATCTAGGATCTTTATCTCCCTAGCATGTCCTACCGTGACACTGACTCAGTCGATACCGGGGTAATTGAAATCATCCATTATTATTACTGCGCTGTAACTTTTGTTAGCTTCCTTGATTTCTTTGAGCATTTCATCATCCATTTGTTCATTCTGGCCAGGCGGTCGATAGTACACCCTCACTGCCATCGCCTTCCCCTTTTTACATGGAATTTCAATCCATAGAGTTTCTACAGCAAATTTTGTTTCCTGCTAAACTTTAATCCTTTCTGACTCAATGCCCTCTCTAACATAGAGCGCAACCCCTCCACCAATTTGATCAGCTCTAGCATTATGATATAGTTTGTACCCAGGTATCACAGTGTCCCACTGGTTGTCCTCCTTCCACCATGTCTCTGATATTCCAATGATATCTAACCTCTCATTTAGTGCTATATATTCTAACTCTCCCAGCTTATTTATTAGACTTCTAGAATTTGCATACAAGCATTTTAGAGACTGTATTTTATTCATATTAATTTGGCTATTGGTGCACATGGGTAATTTGGGATCTTTAAGCTCTCTCTGCTCCATACTCGAGGGCATTTGGGCTACTTTACTCTTTTTTGGAACCTCTCTGCTTTTGGTAGTATCCTTCAAGGATACATTCTTCCGAACCATCTGCTCTTGGGCAACTATTGGCTTTCCCCTATTATCTAGTTTAAAAGCTGCTCTATCTCCTTTTTAAAGGTTAATGCCAGCAGCCTGGTTCCATCCCGGTTAAGGTGAAGCCCATCCCTTCAGAAGAGCCCCTCCTTTTCCCAGAATGTTCCCCAGTTCCTAAGAAATCCAAAACCCTCATCTCTGCACCATTGTCTCATCCACGCATTGAGACTCCGAAGCTCTGCCTGCCTTTTGGGTCCTGCGTGTGGAACGGGAAGCATTTAGGATAATGCTACCCTGGAAGTTCTGGATTTCAACTTCCTACCTAAAAGCCTAAATTTAGCCTTCAGAACCTCCCTACCACATTTTCCTATGTCATTGGTACGGACATGTACCAAGACAGCAGACTCCTCCCCAGCACTATCTAAGACCTTATCTAGGTGGCACGTGAGGTCCGCTACCTTCGTACCAGGCAGGCATGTTATCAGGCGATCCTCATGTCCACCAGCCACCCAGCTATCTACATGCCTAATGATCAAATCACCAACTATAATGTCTGTCCTAACCCTTCCCTCATGAACACATGGCCCTGGAGAAACTTCCTCAGTGCGAGAGGGTTTTACATCACCTGGAGGACAGGTCCTAGTTACAGGATCACTTCCTGCCACACCAGGGTGATGCTCTCCTCTCACGTGACCTCTCTCCTCCATGGCAACAGGGATGCTGCCAGACTGGAGGTGGGACTTCAGGACTATATCCCTGTAGGTCTCGTCTGTGTACCTCTCTGTCTTTCTTATGTTTTCCAAGTCTGCTACTCTAGTATCTAGAGAATGGACTCGTTCCCTGAGAGCAAAGAACTCCTTGCACCTAGTGCACATGTAAGACCTCTCACCAACTGGGAGAAAATCATACATGTGACACTCAATGCAAAAGACTGGAAAGCCCCCATCTCGTTGCTGGACTTCTGTCTGCATCTTAGTTTTAAGTTTGTGTTTAAATCTTTAAGTTCTTTACTTACTAAGGGTTGCTATGGATATTTATACTAATAAAACTGTACCTAATATGTTTAATATATCTTGTTCACCTGAAGCTTAATTAATCTCAGGTCCTTAATGTATGACTGATTTGGATAACGAGCTTCACCCGAGAGCACCTCCTGTCTTTTAAGATGTGTAAGTACCTATAAAGCTACGATTATCCCATTAAAAGAGGGCTGCTACACAGTACCCTGTCCCTTGCTGCTGAGGTAAGCTATATTCTGATTTGATTTAAATTATAGCTCTTTGCTGCTGCTGCTAGACTCCAACTTATTATGAAATTTAAACTACAGGCTCTCTGCTGGGTATGAAATGTAACCAGAAAGCTCTCTTCTGTGTTTTAAATTTAAACTTAAACTGCTGCTACTAGGCCCTGACTGATTTAACACAAAAATAGTGTGTTCACAGATTAATTAGCTTTAATAGAAATAATTCCTTTCAGAAAATTCCCATAAGTATATACTCACAATTGCAGATCTCTCTCCAGAAGTAACAGTCCCCTTTTCTAGTCCTTCAAGACTGAGGATCACAGAGCTCTGGTTGAGCTATTTATGCCTGTGCTGCTGAGGTAAGCTGTGACCAACTTCCTGGGTGATTAATGGTCCTTGCTTTTTTGAATTCAGATACTGTACTCATCTCTATCACCTCCACTGGGAGACTATTCCACGGATCCACCACTCTTTCCGTAAAGAAATATTTCCGCATATCACTCCTGAATCTATCCCCCTTCACCCTCATCCCATGTCCCACGTAGCAGAACTTGCTTTCAATTGAAAGAGGCTCTCTCCCCCTGTAAATTTATGTCACGGAGGTGTTTAAACATCTCAATCATTATCATCTCTATCCCGCCTTTCCTCTATGGTGTACATATTAAGATCCTTATGTCTGTCCTCATATGCTTAAAAACGGAAGCATTAAATATATTGGACTCTCATGAGCTGTAAGGACTGAAACAACTTACATTTGCTTGTTCCACCAATTTATAATCATAGGGGGGCATAACCTCTGACTGTGATGCTTCTGTAGAGTGGGATAGTTAGTGGCACATAGCTGGTTCATGCGGCTGAATATCCCCTCCTCAACCCTCAGAGTGACCCAACACTATTCACGTAGAATTGGTGTATGCCGGCGGTGGAACAAGGGCAGCACCTGGGCTCAACAGTTTAGCAGCGATATTCAGCTGGTTGACCTTAACAAGCCCAAGTGAGGACTAAAAGGCTGTCCTAACGTTAGCCGTTTTTTCAGTCTGGTCAGTCTGAATATTGCTGACTGGAATGCAAAATGGCAAAACCAGATATTCAGTGCCTATGACCAGATATGGCCCTAATATCTAATATCCGGTTTCACTTTTCCATGGTGATGGGCAGCCACTTTAATTGGGCTGGCCGCTGAATATGCCTTCTATGTTTCCCAATACTGACCAGTTTTTAAAAAACATTTTTTTGCACATAAAAAAAAACAATTTCTGTGAATGCTATTGAGATGGAAACCCATATTTATTTCCTGCCATGATCCATGTTTCAATTTGTATCTTAATTAGGAGAAAACTTTCTTCATCTCCTTATATGTCTATGATCTTTTCTTCAGCTCTATGGCTGAATTTCTTGCTCAGAAGAGCTCTATTTTTTGTACTAATCCCCTTTTGATGCTTCACTTTCTGTGCATTCATTAATTGCAACCTGTGGATTTCATAGGCGTTTAAATAGAAGTGTAGTTCAACTTTGCAGCATTTTTTTAAACCATTAAAATAACATCTTGCAATTACAGCATTTAGGATTCTCTCTTACAGTTGTTTTATTAGATCCGAAGTTTTGTCAGAAGTGCCCAGAAGATCAATGGCCTAATGAAAACCAAGACCAGTGTCTCCCGAGGCAGCCTCAGTTCCTGTCCTACGGAGAAGCCATGGGTGCTGCCTTGGTTGTAACCGCCATTACCTTCTCCCTCCTCGCCCTCTTCATCCTGGTTATTTTCGGAAGATATTCAGAGACCCCAGTGGTCAAAGCCAACAACTGGATCCTCGGGTACATTCTTCTCGTGACCCTCACATTGTGTTTTCTTTCTGTCTTACTATTCATCGCCCATCCGGACAGTGACTTGCCTGCTCCGACAAACTGTCTTTAGGATAACATTTTCTATAACTGTTTTCTGCTAAACTGTAACAGTGACTGTGGCTTTCAAGTCAACAGTGATTGTGGCTTTCAAGTCAACGAGGTTGCTTGGAAAAAACCTTGGCTTTAAGTTTATCAGTTTCATTGTTCTCTTTTACTCAGTTATCCAAGTCTTGATCTGCATCATTTGGTTGGTAACCTTTCCTCCTTTCCCAGAGCATAATATGAAATCCTAAAGTTATAAGATAGTGTTTCAGTGTAACGAGGTGTTTTATGGTATGTTAGGGTATTTGGGTGTACTGGCCACTGTGAGTTTCATAGTGGCTTTTCTGCGTATAGAGTATTGTAGATAGTTATATAGTAGACGTAGTTTACCTTTTTTATTTTATTCCCAAGTTTAAACTCCTGTGCACTACAGTTATCTGTATGTATATGTAAAATGCACTACAGTTATCTGTATGTATATGTTTGTTTCATGCACTACAGTTATCTGTATGTATATGTTTGTTTCATGTAAACCGCGCTGATGACAATAGTGCGGTATATAAGAGATGTTAAATAAATAAATAAATAAATAAGAAAATTACCTGATAGTTTTAACGAAGGTAAATTTATCACATTCAGTATGTTTGTCTTTCTGAGTGTCTGGCTTTCCTTCATCCCAGCTTACCTAAGTGCAGAAGGGAAATATGTTGTGGTGGTGGAAATATTTGCCATCTTGGCTTCTGGTGCTGGACTACTCAGCTGTCTTTTCTTCCCAAAATGTTATATTATTTTATTTCAACCTGAGATGAACACTAAACAATATATAAGAAAAACGCAAATATCTAATGATGGATGAACACACATTACTGGCCCCCCCTCCCCCAGCAGCCGCTGATTCCATTTGGGGGGATGGTGGGCAGCAGCAGCAGCAGCAGTATTTCCTAAAGTGGCAGCTTTTTGCCACCGCTTTCTTTCCCATAGCTGCCACTTCTGACTCTCCTTCAATGTGGAAAGGGATCAGAAGCGGCAGAGTATGACCTGCCGTGGGCAAGAAGTTGGCAGCAAAAATCCGCTGCCTGCCTGTCCGTCCCCCTTGCACCAAGCCAAGTCATCCCCCCGATCCCACTGATGGAATCGGCAGCAGCGGAAGGGGGCTCAGCTCAGCAGGGAGGTGGGGCAGCAGCGCTGCTCATCATGGGGGGGGGGGATGTTGGGGGGCAGGTGCTTCTGCCCGCGGTGGAAGAATCCCTTGGGCTGTCCCTTCCTATCATTCTATTTGCTTTTGGGATTGCTTCCACAGATTGATTTGGGAATTTGAACTAAGACTGAACACCTGTCATTAAATATATATTACAGTATGGACAGAGAATGTCATCGTAGCAATCATCATATTGCCTTTGCGTGAAATTTCTTGGTAAATTTAGGGGAATAGTTACTAATGTTTGTTAGTGGGCAAAAACGTGCATTATTATATTGTAATGCGCACATTTTTACCCACTGCTCATTGAATAATAACAAAACATATCATTATTATTCAAATTGAAAACCACAGCTTGTGTTGATCACCACAAACCGGGTGCATCAGGCCAGTAACACATGACCCAATGCTCCAAGCCACCGTCTTAAAGATGCTGGTGCAACATAAAAATGATGAGGCCCTTATCTTACTACTACTACTACTGTTAATCATTTATATAGAGCGTACGCAGTGCTATACAAACATATAAAGACGACAGTCCCTGTTTGCTGGGCTTACAATCTAATCAGACAGAACAATACAAGAGAGACAAGGGGGATTCTAATGCACCCTCAAAGAGGTAAGCCTTTAGCATGGATTTGAAAACGGGAGAGAAGAAACTTGACGTAAAGATAGAGGAAGTTTGTTCCATACATAAGGAGCTGCAAGGTGAAAAGATCACAGTCTGGAATTTGCAGAAGCAGAAAAGTCAGCACAATAGTTGTCACAGACTTCCTCCCCAAATTACAATCCAGATCCCTCCCAGAAGATCCCAAAGCCTCCTCTAAAAAAGACCTGCTCCTGCCCTGTAGACCCCTCGTAGGCAAAAATCCCTTATATCACAACTTGAACTCTAGTGGTAAGTGGGTCAAATGGCACCATTTTGAACCTGGTGCTGACAGGGGCAGGATCGATTGGGGATTTCTCCTGCCTCATGACCACTGCATTAACATTAAGCACTTCTGGTAGACCTGGGGGTGCCTGTGGAGTGAGGGTTTTTTTTTGGGGGGGGGCATTGGCATCTTCTTGTGGGAGGTTTGGATCATGACCTCAGGGGGAGGGGGAGAATAGAATGTCAGGTTTAGACAACTACTGTGTTGTCTTTTGTGCGGTTTGCAGGTCTGGACTGCGAAGCGGAGGGGGGGGGGCCTTGCCATTTTTATGTTGCATTGGTCTTTTTAAGAATATGGCTGGGAGCATTGGGCCATGTGTTAGGAACTTGATACTTCCGGCCAGAAAAGGAAAAGATGTTAATATTTTATTTTATAAATGATGTTACCATTTGGTGCACTGTATGGTACCAGTCAATGCATTTATGTTTTAGCTGGATTTGTAAGAAGCTCTGAAAGTTTGGTGATGGAATGTTTAATACCTGCAAACAAATAAATAAATAGAATAGTTGAACACTTTGGGGTATGTTTACTCAGGCGCGGTAACGTCACCAGCAGTAAGTGCAGCGCTAATGTTATCGATACCAATATAAGGATGTAGGCGGTGCTGTGATAAGGTAACCATGGTCCGTTAACGCACAGTACAGGGCACCCCGGTCATTTAACATGTGTTATAGGGCGCCCTGGACAATTACCGCGTGTTAACGTCACAACCAACGGGAAGCAGCAGCGCGTCCACAGGGGTTGCAATCAAAGGCGCGCAGACAGTATAAGACGCGCTGAGAGATGTGCAGACATGGTGCCACATGAACAACGGAGCCGTAGGTGTAATGCTGTAGTCCACAGGCAGCTGATATCTCAGTCTGTAATTGGGATGTGAGCCACA
Organism: Ichthyophis bannanicus; assembly: GCA_033557465.1. Lineage (NCBI taxonomy): Eukaryota > Metazoa > Chordata > Amphibia > Gymnophiona > Ichthyophiidae > Ichthyophis > Ichthyophis bannanicus. The sequence continues at coordinate 1,124,532,152 of CM066031.1, forward strand.
GCTAATCACATTCACACACACCATTAAATGGTATGCAGTGAAAACAGCATGCATAAGAGTAAACAAATTAAACTGAAAGAGCATCAGGGGCCGGTCTGAACGGCCAGCCGTTTGGATGGTGTGTGTACAAGGGCACAATGGGGAACAGATCGAAAAAGGAGCATGTGAGAATTGAACTGGCACATTGACAAGTCCAAACACAGCTCACCAACAGCAATACCAATCCCCCAAGCCAACTGCTTGCCTAGACAACATAAAGAAAGGGACCATATGTAACAGCTAATATGTGATGGATTGGCTGCATGGAGTGCACACTGTAGTGCACAGTGAATAGAAGGAAGGGTGTGTGGAGAAGTGATGAAGCTGTAGCCACTGTAAGGAAAGGTTAGCAGAACACAAGAAAATAACAGGAAAGGAACATGTGGGAATTGAACCCACAACCTATGGTGGGTTCAACACAAGTCTGTAACCACTATCCCAAACAACCACAACAAGCACAATGCAAACAAGTGCCACTAAAGGGAATGCATGTATGGAAACCTGTAGCACCCTGTGAGGTGGCATCCGACTGGCACACCCACAGCTGCCACCGATCAGGGATGTACATCATTAGTATCATTAGTATACCACTAAATACATTGGTCAGTGTGGTGATGCAGCAGCAGAGACAAATGTGTGTCCAACATGTCACAGATGCAGTCACTGGTGCATCCATAGATGATGAGCAGGACAGATCCTGTCCAGGAGCTGCATGGTGTGCACTGCTTAGTAGGATCCCCCCCCCCCACCATGCATATGCACGTTCTGAATGCCTCAGTTGCATATGCGTGCAAGTAGACAGTAGGCGGTGCATGATGAGGACCCAATACACATCAGGTTGAAAATGTCCACAAGAACATACCTGGCTGTCAATACAAGACACACAAACCTGAAAATGCATAAACAGCCAAAAGTCAGCAAGTGTACAGACATGAATATATCTGCCGTTGATGATGTGTAGACAAGCAAGCAGGTGCATGTCCAATCTGTCCCACTGCCACTGTCATCACCAGTGCCAATGAACACCAATGCCAGCTATGTCCCTGATACACCTCCCAGATGGGGAGGTATTGGCACCAGCCTGAACACGCTTGTGCCCAAGTAGTAGAAAAAGTCACCCAAAAGAAGCAACAAGGGTAAAAATGAGCTGACATGCAACTGGCCTGGCACATGTGAGTGAAGAATGTAGCTGTGTTAAAATGCAATACCTATGTTGATATCAGTGAAACCATCTGTGGGCAAGATTGCTGCAGCAAAACGTTGGAGGCACCATACCATGCTGCCTTCCCTGACAAAATGGGGCCCCGATGTATCAGCTGTGAGTGTGCCTGATATGGGCAACATGACTACCGTGACACTGGAATGGATGTAGTTTATAGGAGGTGCATAAACCAAGTGACGCACAATGTACGCCTCTGGTGTCAGATTGTGTCCGTTTGCAGCATGTCATGTTGAAGAGTAGCTGTACAGAGTTCGACTGACCAACATTTTGCAAGTTGCCATGTGTGTGTCCCAGACACTGTAAGGTAAGTATGCATGGAAAACTAATGCAGTGATGGTGTCAACCAAACATTTATAACAGCCCAACATTGCCCGTGTCTGATACCGTCAATATGATGCAACACTCCAATGTACATGTAAATCTATGTTTCCCACATAGTTGATGGTCATGTGCACAATGGGTGATGTTGACACTCACACATGTGTCACAGGAGTATGGGCCATGTGCAAGAAATAGATGAACACCTACAACCCAGCATAATGGACACATGCTATGAATACCACAGACACCATGTTACCAAGCTATTAACGGATTCACTGATGTGGCAACATCTCACCTCACACATCCTGTGTGTGATAAACCACCCACACTGGGCAATGATCACAAAGTTGGTCTGGGGGTATTGTGCTGTGAGTGATCCAGATGGTATTGAATGACATCGTCTGCATCATCACTGCAATAACAAGATAACACATGGTGCATGGCTGATGTTCCAACATACCTGCTTGGAATGTCTGCACATGTATAGCTGTCAGTATCAAAACTCTGTGCCTGAGTCATTGTAAGCTGGACAGGACAAAGTGATGTTTAGCTGTGTCCAATGTCCACCAGCTGTACAATGGCCATGTGAGTGCTCTGATAGGTGGGTCAGCCATGAAATATGTGTCTGGCCACACAACTGACAGGTAGCACGATCTAGACAGGTACACCAAGTTGACCCCTACAATCACAAAGAGATAAGGTAGGAAAGGAAGCCACAGAGATGTAATGCCATGCTGCCATGCAGCGATGGTGATGCACATTGCATAGCCAAACATTCAAACATGCCAATGCCCTAACACACCCTTTCAGCTTGTCCGAGCATATGTGTGTGTATCAGTGGGTCCATATGTGTATCAGTGGGTCCATATGTGTGTGTATCAGTGGGTCCACCTGTGCTCTGTACTCATCAAGCCCACTGACTATTACCCAATGTTGCTAATCCATGTTGGAACAAATGATACTGCCAGGTATATCTCGGAACGTACCAAAGGGACTTCATGGCTCTGGGACAGAGGGTGAAGCAGTTAGGTGCACAGGTGGTGTTCTCTTCAATCCTCCCTGTTGAGGGTAAAGGCCAAGGCAGAGAGGCTCGCATCCTGGAGATGAATGCATGGCTGCGTGGATGGTGTCATCGAGAGCGTTTTTGTTTCCTAGACCATGGGATGCTGTTCCAAGGGTTGCAGAGCAGAGATGGCATCCATCTGTCCAAGAAAGGTCAACGCGTCTTCAGTAGTAGACTGGCTAATCTATTGAAGAGGGCTTTAAACTAGATTCGTTGGGGATGGGTGAAGAAAGCCCCCAGGTAAGTGAAAGCCTCCAGGTAGGTGATACATTAAATAACTTTATGGAAATGGGTAACAGGGGTAATATATGGAAAGCAGTGTGTATAAATGCCCGTAGCATGGGAAATAAGATCCTTGATGTTGAAGCTTGTCAACAGGGGCTCTGGGTGAGAATGTCCACAGTCTTGGCAAAGGCAAATATTCATATGACTTGCAAGGGATTGTGGGAAATGTAGTCCATTCATACCAGACTCATCCGTTCACAATAAATTAGTTGTGCTTGAGTGTAAAGCCAATAAGATATTTATTTATGGGGTTATTTCTCCCAACACAGATATACTTGGTAGCGCATAAAACAGGATACTTGCTTTCAGTGTTATACTTAGAAAAACAAAATCAGGAAAACAACAGTTGAACTTGTCAGGCAATCAAATCAAAGAATAAAGACCTGGTTGGTAACAAACTGGTCTTATCTGTAGGCTCTAGCTAATATTTTCTTAGCAGTGCTTCAATCAAAAAACAAAACCCACAAAGTAGGGAAAAACTGTTCTTTTCAGGTTAACTTCTTATATCTTCACACACAGACTCAGAAGTGTTCACTCAGAGCTCACAGCCAATTAGGTAAGGCTCAATTGCTAGCAGTTACCAAGCTGAAACCCCTTAGCTGGCTTTCTACTGCGTGGCTCAAATCCTACTCAGGAGCTTTTCTGAGTAGATTAAAGAACAAGTTTGTATTTCTTTGTGATGGTTGTTGTACTTTGTAACAGAAAATTACCACAGGAGTTTAGACAGAGAGCAATCCATGTATATACATCCTTCATCTACAACCTCTTCCCCTTCTTCAACAATCATGGGTTCAATATCATGGATTGGCACAGAGGAATTTCTCAATGGAGCACTCTCAGGAGAATACTTGTTTCCCTGCTGTCTTTCAAGGGTATAGCTAGGGCATAGATCAGTGTTCATACCTGAGCTTCCATTGCTGTTAGAATTCCTCTCTAAATAGCCTGGCCAGTATGTAGTCCAGTTTTTATGTCCAGCCTTCCAATCCAGATCCCTGGACACTGGGTCTCTCTTCACATACCTTCTGGCATGGGTCTTAGGGTCCCTTCCAAGTGCAGCCGTCTCCCTCACAGGTACCGTCTGGAGATTCCTGGCTTTGCAGCTTCACTCCTCTGGCTTTCTCCAGTCCAATGGTGTATGCTTGCCTTTGGAATGCCTCCCAGTATACGTACTGCTATGGACTCCTTTAGACCTCCCAAATGCTTTTCTCTTCTTTCTTCCAAAGTGTGTCTTGCTCTCTCTGTCCGTTCGCTCTGGCTTCTGCTTCTGCTGATCCTCCAGATGATGAAGATGTCCAAGCTGATTCTCTGTAGAATAAACTCTACCTTTATTCTGCTTAGATGAGTGCTCCACCCTAGCACAGCGCAGCTGTGCTGAATCAGGCCCTGCCCTTTGAGATGAGTGCTTGGGGATTACCTCATAGCCCTCCTGATTGAACACATGTTTCCCCACTTCAGCTCCTCTAATGGCTGTTGGAAACCTGGTGCATTCTGGGACTGGTAGTCTTTTATGGAAAAATTCTGTTTTCTTATTTCTACCAGAACAGACAGGTTGCTTGTTCAGAGTCACTTCACCTCTACTATAGCTCCTTCCTGAGCTATGATAAGCTTCCTTATCACAAGCTTTGGTGGGAGTGGCTGACTTGGATTTAGTGGCAGTTACAGAAACATGGTTCACAGAAAACCATGATTGGGATGTAACTATACCTGGCTATACTTTATTCAGAAAGGACAGGGTAGGAAGTAGGGGAGGAGGAGTGGCACTATATGTAAAAACTACTATTAAAGCTTTGGAATTACAGAGCTTAAAAGGGAGAGGGGAGGCATTGTGTGTTAAACTAGAAAGAGGGAAAGAGAAATCTATTTACATTGGTGTGATATGCAGACCTCCCTCACAAGAGGAAGAGGTGGACAGAGAGTTAATTGAAGACATGCGCAGCATTGCTAGGAAAGGAGAAGTGCTACTGATAGGAGATTTCAATATGCCAGATGTTGATTGGCACATTCCTGCTGCAGAATCATCTAGAAGTAAGGAGATCCTGGATTCTCTACAGGGAGAACTATTCAGGCAATTGGTAACAGACCCCACACGTGAAGGGGCCATACTGGACTTGGTGCTTACCGAGGGTGAAAGTGTTTCTGATGTTGTAGTGGGAGATCATTTTGCATCCAGTCATCACCAGATGGTGTGGTTCAGTATTAGGACTAGGGCTGTTAGAATACATTCAAAGGCAAGGATCTTAGACTTTAGGAAGACTAACTTTGCGAAGATGGGCCAATACCTCAGGGAGTCGTTAGTTGGATGGGAACAGCTGAGGGATGTAGAAAAACAGTGGAAAAAAACTGAAAGGGGATATTTTAAGGGCAACCAACCTTTTAGTTAAAATCGTAAATAAAGGTAAAAGGAAAAGGAGACCGCTATGGTTTTCGAAAGAAGTAGCTGAAAAAGTGAAGAAAAAGAGGGAGGCCTTCATGAAATACAAGAGATCACAGAGAGAGGAAGACAGGCATCTGTATTTGGAAAAATCTGGAGAAGCTAGCAAAGTAGTCAAGAAGGCAAAGATTCAAAAGGAGGAGGAAATAGCCAATGCAATAAAATGGGGGGGGGGGGGGGGATAAGACATTTTTCAGATATATTAGTGGTAAGAGGAAGGGCAAGAGTGGTATGGTCAGACTCAAGGGTGCAGGGGAGGAATATGTAGAAGCTGATAAGGATAAATACCACCTTGATTGTAAGATAAGGCGGAATAGAAATACTATTAAATAAAATAAATAAATAAAATAAAATAAATAAAGCGGAATTGCTTAACAAATATTTTTGTTCTGTGTTCACAGATGAAGAACCAGGAGCAGGACCACAGAAAACACCCACAAATAGGAACAGAAGCAATGGACATCTTGAACAATTTTCAAAAGACTGTGTTCGTGAGAAACTAGCTCAACTTAAAGTAGACAAAGCAATGGGACCGGATGGGATACACCCGAGAATACTGAGGGAACTTGGGGACGTTCTAGCAGCTCCACTGACTGACCTTTTCAATACCTCGTTGGAGTCGGGAGTGGTGCCAAAGGACTGGAGAGAGGCTCATGTGGTGCCTTTACACAAAAGCGGAAGTAAGGATGTGGTTGAAAACTACAGGCCAGTTAGTTTAACTTCGGTGGTGAGTAAATTATTGGAAACGCTGCTGAAAGAGAAAATAGTGAGGTTTCTGGAGTCCAGCGGATTACAGGATCCGAGGCAGCATGGATTCACCAGAGGCAGGTCTTGTCAGACAAATCTGATTGATTTCTTTGACTGGGTGACCAGGGAGTTGGATTGAGGGAGAGCCCTAGATGTGGTGTATTTAGATTTCAGTAAAGCCTTTGACACTGTTCCTCACAGGCGACTTATAAAGAAACTGAGCACCCTAGGGATGGACCCTAAAGTTACTGCTTGGGTTAGAAATTGGTTGGGTGGGAGGCGACAAAGAGTACAAGTAAATGAAGCTCACTCTGAAGAGAAGGATGTTATCAGTGGTGTGCCCCAGGGATCTATCCTTGGTCCGATTCTTTTTAACATCTTTGTTAGTGATATAGCGGAAGGGCTTTCTGGTAAGGTTTGCCTCTTTACGGATGATACCAAAATCTGCAATAGAGTAGACACCCAGGAAGGGGTAGATAACATGAGGAGGGATCTAGCTAAGCTTGAAGAATGGTCTAGAATTTGGCAGCTGGGATTTAATGTTAAAAAATGTAAGGTCATGCATTTGGGTTGCAGCAATCCAAGGAAGCAATATAGTATAGGGGGTGAAGTACTTTTGTCTACTAAAGAAGAGCGGGACCTAGGCGTGGTTGTGTCTGATGATCTTAAAGTAGCTAAACAGGTAGAAAAGGTGACGGCAAAAGCTAGAAGGATGCTTGGGTGCAAACGGAGAGGAATGGTTAGCAGAAAAAAGGAGGTGATAATGCCTCTGTATAAGTCTTTGGTGCGACCTCATTTGGTGTATAGTGTGCAATTCTGGAGACCGCACCTTCAAAAGGATGTGAACAGGATGGAGTCAGTGCTACTAAAATGATTAGTGGTCTTCATTATAAAGCATATGAGGACAGACTGAAGGATCTTAATATGTACACCTTAGAGGAAAGGCGGGATAGAGGTGATATGATTGAGATGTTTAAATACCTCCATGGCATAAATGTTCAGGGAGAGAGCTTCTTTCAATTGAAAGCAAGATCTGCTACGAGGGGACATGGGATGAGGGTGAAGGGAGATAGATTCAGGAGTGATATGCGGAAATATTTCTTTACGGAAAGAGTAGTGGATCCGTGGAATAGTCTCCCAGTGGAGGTGGTAGAGATGAGGACAGTAATTGAATTCAAAAAAGCATGGGACAAATACAGAGGATCTCTAAAGGTATAAAGGGGACTGTTGTAGTTGTTATGGAAGGACAGACTAGATAGGCCATGTGGTCTTTTTCTGTCGTCATATTTCTATGTTTCTAACATCAGTGCAGATGGCCTGAAAATCAGTATGTGATGTGCTGAGAAAAAGCAGAAGTCAACTACCCAGCCAAATACACATCTTTAATGCACAAATGGTCCAAAAGACAGTGACAAAATGCAAAATGAGGACATGGACACAGGTACAAGAGGCATGTTGCCAAATAAGACACATATCCAACCTTTACAGACATGCAGAGGTAGCACTATGCATGAGCCCTGCTGTAATGGGTGGTGTGAGTACAGGAGTATGACACCTATGTCAATGTACATGGAATGCACAAATACAGGCCTAAAATGGACACACATATTGCCACACCGCAAGGGTCCGTGCAATGTGTGTAGCACAATGTCATGCGAAAGATATGACCGAGCAGACATGCAATGATTATATTGTAAGTCAATATATAGCATCACATCTGTACAGTAACCAAACACAATAACATGTCTGTGGAGGTATACAAACATGTCAACAATGGTACAGTAACCATCACAAAATTCACAGCAGCACATGCAGTGGTGTCCCAACATATTCATTCACATGCACATGCACCGTGTAAGTTGCACCAGGACAGAGTGTTGCCCCAGATGCACAGTAACACCCCTGGCAAGGGCCCAACAGCAATCCAAGATGTTGGCGTGGAGCACATTGTTGTGGCAGCAAACAGCGTGTCCTGGCCAATTGCAAGGTAGCCAGCCAAATAATAGAAGATCTACACAATGTCCCTCTTGTGCCACACACATGGCTGTAGTCACCTGTTGCTCCAAAAATATGAAGACATCCAGCAATGCAAGTCACACACATGGGGCAAACACACAAACACAATGTCAGCTGGATTTACACCAAACAGCGAGTATGTGATTCTCTGCTGCACATGTATGCACCAGTATAGAGTGTCCACAGCGCATAAGAACATAAGAACATAAGATATGCCATACTGGGTCAGACCAAGGTCCATCAAGCCCAGTATCCTGTTTCCAACAGTGGCCAATCTAGGTCATATGCACCTAGCAGTTTCCCCAAAAGACACAGGTTCTGCAATGCTTGTACTAGGTCAAGCATTGATATCCTGGGTCCCTTCTTAATAATGGTTTATGGACCTTTCCTCCAGGAACTTGTGCAAACCTTTTTTAAACCCATCTACACTAACAGCCTTTACTACATCCTCCGGTAACAAATTCCAGAGTTTGATTACACATTGAGTGAAAAAATATTTTCTTTTATTAGTCTTAAATAGTTTACCCTGTAGCTTCATTGCATGTCCCCTAGTCTTCTTATATTCTGATAACGTAAACAGTCGATCTACGTTTACCCGTTCCACTCTGTTCATTAATTTATAGACTTCTATCATATCTCCTTTTGTAGAGACTTCTCGCTTTCTTCCAACACAACCTTCTTGATGTCATTCCATAACTCTTCCGGAGCTCTGTCATTTGTATCTAAAGGAGCAAATCAATTTTGCAGGCAGTCTTTAAATTTCAGTGGTATATTCTCAAGGTCATATTTTGCTGCATTCATGAGTGGTTTGCTCTTTTTCAACTTTAGCTTGAGTTTGCATACTAGTAGTTTATGATCTGTACCACAGTCCGCTCCAGGTTTTGTCTTTGTTGATGTTACAGAGCTTTTCCATCGTTGACTTCCAAATATGTAGTCAATTTGATTTTTATATAATCCATTCGGTGAAGTCCATGTGTACAGTCGCCGCTTGTGTTGCTGGAAGAAGGTGTTTGAGATGAATAGATCATTGGTCTTGCAGAATTCTATCAGTCTTTCTCCAGCTTCATTTCTGTTGCCAAGTCCATATTTTCCAACTACTTTGCCTTCTTCTTTGTTGCCAACTTTTGCGTTCCAGTCACCCATGACTATCAGGATATCCTGTTTGCATGTTCTGTCAATTTCAGCTTGTACTTGTTCATAGAACTCTTCAATTTCATTCTCTTCTAAAGCAGTTGTTGGGGCATATACTTGAATTATAGTTGTGTTGATAGGCAATCCTCGTAGACGAATAGAGATTAAGCGTTCACTGACTGCATTGTATTTCATTACAGTTCTTGCAAGTTTCTTCTTTATTATAAATGCAACACCATTTCTTCTTTGTCTTTCATTTCCAGCATAGTAGACCATGTGATCATCTGATGCAAAGTGCCCCATGCCAGTCCATTTCAGTTCGCTGACACCCAACAGATCAAGTTGTACACGTTCCATTTCATTCTTGACCACCTCCAACTTCCCTTGGTTCATGCTTCGTACGTTCCATGTTCCAATGTGTAAGACATCTTTACAGCTTCTGACTCTCATTTCATGCGCAGCTACATCAGTAGTCAGACTTCCCGAGGGCTTTGATCCAACCACATCATAAATGCTGGCTTTACTCTGAAAAGTCTTCAGCTCTTTCCCAGTAGCTAGTTGAGTGCCTTCTGACCTGGGGGTCTCATCTTCCAGCACCATAGCACAATTTGTTTTGTTGTAACTATCCATTGGGTTTTCATGGCAAGATACAGAAGTAGATTGCCGGGCCTTTCTTCCGCGCAGTTTAAGTTTGGTGTTGTTGCCGTTGTCACAAAAATGTGATCCTCCGCTGTCAACACTGTCCCATTCTGCTGCTGCCCAGATGGGTGGTTTGTCTTGGTCTGGCACCTCAGCTGAGACCTGTCCATCTTGGGAGACCCTGTCAGTAGTTAAACTACCGATAGTTTAGCTCTCAGCATCACTGATGCACGCAAGCCCTCACAGCACGACAAGCTGCAAACCAAGCGAGAAGTCTCTACAAAAGGTGAAAAAGCAAAAACGGCCAAAATGGTGACAGAAGAAACTCTGAAAATTGCCCAGAAACGCCGAGAAGCTAAAGCCAGAGGAGAAAGAAAGACAATCGCAGAACTCAACAGAGATTTCCAACGTGCAGCAAGACAGGACAAGGAAAAGTACTACAATGACACTTGCAAGGAAATAGAAGCAGAAACTATTAGAGGAAGAACAAGATCGGCTTTCCTAAAGCTACGAGAGTTAAAGAAAAAGTTCCAGCCTCGAATTGGAATGTTACAAGATGCTCAAGGTCCTATGTGGAATGATGCTGAGAAGATCAAGAAAAGGTGGAAGGAATATACAGAGTTTTTATATGATAAAGATCAAGTGGACCAACAGCCGTTTCAACCTGTACCTTATGATCGGGAACCATTGGTGATGAAAGAAGAAGTTGAAGCAGCATTGAAAGCCTTATCAAAGAACAAAGCACCAGGCATTGATAGCATTCCCATAGAAGTATTACAGCAATCTGATGCAACTGTTACCATACTCACAAGGCTCTGCCAAGAAATATGGAAGACAACATCATGGCCAACTGACTGGAAAAGATCTGTGTTTATACCAATACTAAAGAAAGGTGATCCAACTGACTGTGAAAATTATCGCACAATCGCTCTGATCCCACATGCCAGCAAGATTCTACTGAAGATTACTCAAAAGAGACTACAACCATACCTGGAACAAGAACTACCTGAAGTGCAAGCAGGGTTCAGGAAAGGGCGAGGAATTAGAGACATCATTGCGGATGTGAGATGGATCCTTGAAAAGACTAAAGAATACCAAAAGGATATCTATTTGTGCTTTATCGACTATAGCAAGGCTTTTGACTGTGTAAACCATGAGAAACTCTGGGCCACATTAAGAAGCATGGGTATACCAGAACACCTGATCGTTCTCTTGCGCAATCTGCACATTGATCAAGAAGCAACAGTTCGAACGGAACAAGGAGAAACAGAATGGTTTAAAATAAGCAAAGGTGTAAGACAAGGCTGCATACTTTCCCCCTACCTGTTTAATTTATATGCAGAACAAATCATCAAAGAAGCAGGATTGTATGAAGACAACAGAGGTGTGAAGATTGGTGGAAGACTCATCAACAACCTTCGCTATGCTGATGATACCACATTACTGGCTGAAAGTGAAGATGATCTGAAACATTTGCTTCTCACAATCAAAGAACATAGTCTCAAAATGGGCCTGCACCTTAATGTAAAGAAGACAAAGATCATGACAACTGGCATAATCAACAGGTTCATCATTGAAGGAGAAGAAATTGAAATTGTGAACAACTTTAACCTACTTGGATCAACTATCAATAAAGAAGCAACAAGCAGTCAAGAAATCAGACGATGCATTGCTCTTGGCAGAATGGCTATGAAAGACCTAGATAAGATTCTCAAGAGCAGAGATGTCTCTCTCCATACAAAGATTCGACTTGTTCAAGCCATGGTATTTTCAATAACATCATATGGATGTGAAAGCTGGACAGTGAAAAAGATAGACAGGAAAAAAATTGATGCCTTTGAATTATGGTGCTGGCGGCGAATACTGTGTATACCATGGACTGCCCGAAGAACAAACCAGTCGGTACTAGAGGAGATCAAACCTAAGCTTTCTTTAGAAGCTCAGATGACAAGGCTTCGACTGTCATACTTTGGACACATCATGCGAAGAAAGAGATCATTAGAGAAAGACATTATGCTTGGCAAGATAGAAGGTCAAAGCAAAAGAGGCAGGCCAGCAATGAGATGGATCGATACAATAACAGCAGCAACGGGTACCAGTCTGTCAACAATGAGCCACCTGACTGAAGACCGAACACAATTTAGGATAGCTATCCAGAGGAACGCCATGAGTCGACTCCGACTCGACGGCACTTAACAACAACAACATCATATCTCCCCTCAGCCGTCTCTTTTCCAGGTTAAAGAGCCCTAACCTTTTTAGCCTTTCTTCATAGGAGTATCCTTCCATCCCATTTACCATTTTGGTGGCTCTTCTCTGAACCTTTTCTAATAATGCTATATCCTTTTTAAGATACGGCGACCAGAATTGCACACAATATTCAAGGTGCGGTCTCACCATGGAACGGTATAGAGGCATTATAATATCTTTTGTTTTATTTTCCATTCCTTTCCTTATGATACCTATTTGCTCTCTTGGCTGCCGCTGCACACTGGGCCGAGGGTTTTAACATATTATCCACAATGACAGCTAAATCTTTTTCCTGGGTGGTGGTTTCTAATGTGGAACCTTGCATCGTGTAACCATAGTTTGGGTTGTTCTTCCCTAGGTGCATAACTTTGCACTTGTCCACATTAAATTGTGTGTGCAACCGTATATGTCCGAGAAGGTCTGCTATTGATCCCATGTGCATGCACGGTCACGTGTGACTTCTCAATGTGCCACAGTATGTCAAAGGGAACGCGTATGTCCTGCGATGAACCCGACACCCAGCCAGAGCATGATAGCAACAGTATATTGGGCATCCTTGGTATGCACACTGTGATAAGGAAGCTTATCATAGCTCAGGTAGGAGCTATAGAAAAGATGATGTGACTCTGAACAAGCAACCTGTCAGTTCTGGTAGAAGTAAGAAAACAGAGTTTTCACCTAAAAGACTACCAGTCCCAGAATGCACCAGGTTTCCAGCAGCCATGAGAGGGGCTGAAGTGAGAAAACGTGTGTGCAATCAAGAGAGCTATGAGGTAATCCCTAAGCACTCATCTCAAAGGGCAGGGCCTGATTCAACACAGCTGCGCTGTGTTAGGGAGGAGCACACATTAGGACAGAATAAGAATAGAGCTTATTCTTCAGATAACAGCTTCAGACACAGATACAGCAACAGCTACAAGCTCAAGCACCAGCATCACCTGGAGAAACAGAAGCCAAGCCAAGCGGATAGAGAGAGAAGGAAACTCTCTGGAAGGAAGAGAAGAAAGCCCATTGGAGGTTTGGGAGAGTCCAAGGCAGTACCCATACTGGGAGGTATTCCAAGTGCCAGCAGAGTCCATTGGACTGGAGTCAGCCAGAGGAATGGAATGGCAGAGATAGGAATCACCAGTGGCTACCTAGGAGAGAGAAGACTGCACGTGGAAGGGACTTTCAGACCTATGCCAGAAGGTATGTGAGGAAAGATCCAGTGTCCAGGGATCAAGATTGGAAGGCTGGACATCAGAATTGGATTACATACTGGCCAGGCTATACAGAGAGGAATTATGATAGCAGGAGAGGCTCAGATATGAACACTGATCCAGACCCTATCTATAATAGTGAATGGCAGCAAGGGAATAAGCATTCTCATGATAGTGCCTTATGGAAAGACTCGTCTGTGCCAATGTATGATAGTGACCCTATGCTGATTGATGAAGGGGGAGATACAGCAGATGAAACTATTCATTACAGGGACTGTTCTCTATCTAAATGCTATTGCTATCTTTCTGTGAGCAAACACATCAGCCATCACAAAGAAACCTAACTTTGTTCTTTATTTCCACTGCAAACAGCTCTTAAAGCAGGATTTGGGTTCATACAGTAGCAGCCAGCCAGCTAAAGGGTTTCAGCTGGTCAATTGATAGTAATTAAAGCTGCACCTGATTGTGTGTGTGAGCAAGGGAGAATCACTGCTGGGATCTGTGTGGAAAATAAGCAGAAGTTAACCTAACAAGCAAAGTTTATTCATTTCTTTGTGCCTTTTTATTTGGTAATTATTTGCTAAGAAAACATTAGCTAATTGCCTGACAAGCTGAAGGTTGTTTTCTGATTTGCTTTGTGACTTTATGTTATCCATTTAAACACTGCAAGCAAGTAACCTCATTTATATTGCTATCAAGCATACTTGGGCTGGGTGAATTAAACCCCATCAATAAAAGAAGTATTTTATTGGCCTTACCACTGGTATCACAACTCAATTATTGTCTTCAGCTGTGTTTGGGAGTGAAAGAACTACATTACCCACAATACCTTGCAAGAATCATATGAATATATGCATCGTCAAGATTGTGTAAGTTCTCACCCTAGGCAGCCGTCTGACAACACTCAGTCTAATAATAATGTCCATCATAGGCATGTGTCCCACTTGCATAGCTCCATCATCATATGGCACCATCTCCCAGGGATTGTGGCATGGTGTTGCTGTGTCCTCCAACAAGTGGGCGACGGTGATTGCAGATGCAGTGTAGTAGATGTGCTGCATGCGTCACCTGTTCTCTGTGGTAAAAGGAATAGAAACACTGTTATGGTATACCTCACACAACATTAGGTCACATTGCAAGGAGTGCAACATTAATATGCCCAGAATGAAACATCAGACATGCAAACATGACAGTATCACAACACAAAGCACATTGCATGTTGAGGACAGTAAGAAATGGCACTGCAGACCAGGTTTTCATCTCCACATGGACATGTCTATGAGCATGTCCCACAGGCATCTAAGAGGTCCAAATCATGTCCAGCAGTGCTGGTGGACACAGACCCCACAAGGAAGCATGATGAACTAAACAGCTAAACACAAACATGTAAAAAGATGATGTCAGTCACAAATGATCCAAGGTGCAAACTACTATTTGTGTGCAGCATGTGTCTGATAGGAACTGTTTGAGGCTGCTAAAGGCTCCAAGACGTCACACTACATGAAGACGATGTCAGTGAAATGTGTTGAATGTTCATGTCTGCATGTGCAGCCAGCATTACCACATGTCCAAAGTATGGTGACATATGTGAAACTGCAATGTTGATGCGTATTGGTTTGTCAGCACACAAAAGATATGTCAGTCAACAACACAGAATACATGTTCACATTGTTCACAAGTCAACATCAGAAAGGTAGAAATCACAGGTCAACATCAGAAAGGTAGAAATAGCAAATTGGACAGACACCCCATCACCAGATAATGCAATATGCCTGCACAGTGGATCGTTAAATTGACACGCACAAAACACACACACACACACACACACACACACACACACACACACACATACACATACACACACACACTGTAAGCCAAGGTGAGCATGCCTCCAGTAGCATACGGCCTGTCTGTCATGAATCTGAGAGCAATGGAAATAATGCTATCAGGGCATGCAAGGATACACTGATGTTGTCTGATGCCACAATGTCAGGGAAGGGTATATGTACTCTTCACCACAACAACTCCTATCAGCTGTAGACACACACAGCTAAGTTGTTTGGGTCACAAATACAATGGTGCTAAATCATAAACTGTCAAGATTAAAATGGCCATATGTATGCCAACATGTACATATGGGGTAAGGGGACGCATGCCAAAGAGGTGTACAACAACATATGTGCAGAGGCCAGATAACATCACACATGTGCCATGCTGTACTGTGCTGACAGTACATGCATGACAGGTGACACAATAGTCACAGCATAGACGGCGGTCATATTTGTTGAAACAATGCATGTATGTTATCTCCAAGTCATACCTCCGTTGTGACTGTGTATGCTGGCCAAGTCACATGTAACTGCCATGTAGTTACCTGTATGTCTAACAACTCCAGTCTGCTGCATGTTGAATGATGTTCACAAATTAGTCTCCACACCACAGCAGCAGCCAGGCCAAACAGCATATTTTGTAGAGTCACAAACACAAGAGACACACATATGTCATGACTTAGTGTTGTGACACACAGGGCAGCATGTACATGCATACCCATATGCATTCCCCCACATATGCAGGACTCACATGAGAAGAGCTCATCAATCAAATGTTGCCTGATCGCTGTGCCCATATGTGTGTTACCACGGGCACGTACAGGAAGGCACGTAGGATCCTCTTCCAGATCTGGATTAATGTCGACTGTGATATTGTGCTTGAGAGCAATGTTGTGCAGGATGCAATAGGCCAGAATGACCTGTGCCAAAGTCATGGGTTGGTACTGAAAGGCTATCTAGACACCTGAAGCAACACTTCAATACGTCAAAGTTGTGATCGATGACTGAACGGCTGGAAGCATGGGCCTCATTGTACCTCATCTCTGCACATGTCCATGTTAAACGCACAGGGGTCAGCCACCAGGCCCGACACCCATATCCAGCATCACCTGCAGAAAGACATGTGTAAATGTCAATCAGGAACAAATGTTCACACACATGCACACAATCATATAGGTGCAACCAAACAACATAATAAAAAATGACACAAACATATGATGGCACATGATGGCACACAACACCTATGTGCCAGTGTCTGCACGGCAAAGACACAGAACACAAGGGAAGGGTAATTATGGCAACACACATCATCTGTGTCCACAGCAAACACATGAAGAACCACCTGTACATGGTCAAAATGGTGAGAGATGAATGGTCCACAAACCCACAGTAATGCTGCAAACAATGATGAACCACATCTACACCCCCCCCCCAGTCACCACACACAGAGAGATTGCACACACACACAACTAGGGACACACCACCAAGGCTGACAGATGTACATATGCGTATCCGGTTAATCAGAGGCAGAGAACCATTTGTGCCAACAAAAACTTATTGCACACCACCATATGATGAACACATCATATGTGTCCAGATGTTCTCTGTCCAAAAGGTCCGTGCAACAGAGCACCAGTACCAAACACCAATGGAAACTGCATGTGTGCATTGTCACCCAAAAAAAACATGAGACACAAATGCCATAAATATGTCACAGTTAAAAACGCCAAAGGGATGTGAACATGTCACCGGAGACAGTGACATGGTGTGATAGCAGGCACAGCTCCCAACACTGTCAGTTTGCTACCACCAGAACATAAAAAAAGGGATGTAGAGGTAACCTGTGCCAATGTGACCCAGGAAATCACACAATGGCTGTGCACTGATATGCCATAGCATGATGCCCAGTGTCCTGAAACCGAGTTTGGACTTCATCAGGACATGTCATGTATGTCACATGAGATATGCAGTCAGAAAGGTGTCACACCAAACTACAGGTGATCGTGGCCCATCTGTGACAGTGGATGAGTACCCCAGGACACAATAACACCATGTGCACAGTAGAGATGAGAAATACCCACCCAGCAGGACACAGTCCTCATATTGTCCATTCTCAAATTGTTCAAATAATGTTGAGTGATGCAGGATATAGGAGTCATGGGTGGGCCCTGGAAACCTTGGAACCACATTCAGAATATGCATACTTGCATCACATACAACCTGCACATTCAGGGAATGGTAGTGTTTGTGGTTGCGAAACACTGCCTCCTTGTCTCTGGGTGGGACCAGGGCAATCTATGTGCAATCAATAGCTCCCATCACATGTGGTATCCCTGCAATCTGCTCAAAAGCCAGGTTCAGGGCCCCCCACTGTTGCCTGCAATGCAATGTGTGCCTTTGAGTCAGTCCTGACTCCTGGTGACCCAGAAGCTCCTGGGTTTTCTTGACAGTGTGACCAGAAGTAGATTGCCAGGCCTTTTTTCTGAGGCAATGGAGGGTTAAGTGACTTGCCCAAGGCCACAAGGAGTGCTAGTGGGAATTGAACCCTGGCTGCTTTGTTACCAAGCCAGTGTTCTAGCCACTAGGCTACTCCTCCACTCCACCCCACTGTTGCCTATTGTTAGGAAATACAATGTAATTCCTTACCCGGCTGACTATGGCCTGCAGTACCTGGTGGAGACAGCGTGAGAAGATGGGCCGGCTCATCCCATCCACTGCGGCACCGATGTCTGGAAGCATCCAGAGGCAAAGAAATGTAGGGCACTCGGGAGCTTGACCAAACCCGGTATGGCATGGGACCGGCCAGTCAGGGGGTCGAAGTCAGGTCTCATATCCTCAAAGAGCTCCCTAATAGCCCCTGTGTTCTGACGGTAGAGGGAGATGACCGGGTCTTCACGCATGCCCTGGAACATGGCCCTGGGCCTCTAGAGGCAAGGCTGTCGAGAGCGCACCTCTGCATGCCTATGGCAACGTGCTGGCCCATCCCCGGCCTGTGGAGCCTCCACAGCTGCAGGTCTGTTTTGCTGCAGGACTGCACCCATGCCCTGTGCCACACCCCCATGGACACTATCTCCCTCCTCAGGCAACCGCAGCTCCACCTCACTATGCAACAACTGGATAGCACTAGCAGCAAACACAAAGTGAGCCATTATGGATGACAGATAGCGCAAAGACACATCACCTAAAATGGTGTGGGGATGGGCAAATGATTAGAACAAACACACCACACCTGTAAATGCAGCAGCGCACACCAGCAGTGGTGTATCAATTATGAGGAGTGTGTCCCCCCCGGGCTGCACACAGCTGTAAGGAACCTGCACTATGCGTTCCACGCATTGCGTGTGTTACATGCCCTATGTAAGTGTAGCATGCGTAGTAACAGTGCATATTGAGCATGCCATGCGCAACATGCCAAAATGTCACATCACGCCACTGGCATGTAACGCCTGTAGATGGCATGTTATGCATACGCAAGCACAATGCATGCACGTAATGTGCCATGCTGGTGAATGTGCACTGTACTATATGTACCTTCCCCCACAGAGGCGTCATGCGTGAAGTGCTGTCATGCGTGAAGTGCTGTCATGGCGTGGCAGGCAGGCGCAGCACACATGCGCATGGTGCCCCCAGAAATGTTATGCATCCACCCGATTGCCAGGCCTGTGATGTATATGTATCACCAACTGTGCTTGCATATAGCTGTGGGAGCACAATGGGTGGACGCAGGAGCGGGATCACGTAACCCTAACAAACATGGGAGCGGAGGTACTAGATAGCCCACTGCATAATAATGTTGTTAACATTTCTAGTTATGAATTAACTAAGGATGAGTTTTTAGTTTTGAATAAAGGACTGTCCTTTGTACCTGTTAGGAGACCAGACCCGTTTGAAATCCAAATTGATCTGTATAAATTTTTTAGAAAAATACGTATTAAACAGTTTTTTATGAGCCAACAAGCAAGCATTGGAGATGGATCAATTATTAGTAAGAAGTCCTCCTGGATCCCTCCTCCTCAAACATATCCAATTATTGAAGCTTTTGAGAAAGTAGTTTTGCCACAGGTAAATAAAGTGTGCACACGACCATGATCCAGGTATTTCAATCTGACGAAAGGCGAAAACGAGGCCATAAAATCATTACAAAAGAATGATAGAATTATCATTAAGCCAGCGGACAAAGGGGGAGCCATAGTGGTGTTAGATAAGACAATGTATATTGAAGAAATAAACAGACAATTGAACGATCAGTCATTTTATCTTCGGCTAAATGGCGACCCCAAAGACGGATTGAAAAAAAGCATAGATAATTTAGTACATACGGCATTTGAGAATGGTTATATTACCAAAAAAGAAAGAGATTTTTTAATTGTACCAATGCCAGTTATTCTGACTATTTATGTCAACTCTAAAATACACACATCTATGACTAATCTGCCTGGTCGTCCTATTGTGTCAGCAATAGGTTCGCTGATGGAACCCATTTCACAGTTTTTAGATGTATTAATGCGTCCTTTCGTGACCCAAATGTGGTGCTACGTTAGGGATTCAGCTCATGTTACTGAAATTTTGTCAAAGTTTCAGGATCTTAGTCCCAGTATTATGTTGGTCACATTAGATGTAGAGTCCTTATACATGAACATTCCACAAGTAGAATCCTTAGAGATCATAGAAGAATGTCTACTTAGAAGAACTGGTCCCAAGCGAATCCCCACTGCTTTTCTTATGTCTATAGCAAGGTTCGCATTATGCGAGAATTATTTTTGCTTCAGAGAAATTTTTTTTAAGTAAGTCAAAGGAGTAGCTATGGGGTCATCAATGGCGCCAGATATAGCCAATTTGTATATGTTTCAATTCGAAGAAAGATTCTTGAAGAAACACAAATATGAGCATAACATCAAATTATGGGTTCACTATATTGATGACATATTGATCATCTGGGATGGAGATATGGAAAAACTTGCAGAATTCAATATATGGATAAACAGTTTGGATATAAATCTGAAGTTTCACATTACCTATGACACGCAGCAGATTCCATTTTTGGATCTAGTCATCAAAAAAGAAGGTGAGCAGTTTGCAACAACATTATATAGAAAACCGACGGATCGTAATCATTTATTGCATTCTGACAGTTTTCATAACCCAACGTTGAAGAAGAATTTGCCAGTGGGGCAATTTTTTAGAACTAGAAGAGCCTGTACTACAGTACAAGATTTTGAAGTGCAGGCGGAAACAATGAAAGCAAGATTCATAGCAAGAAAATACCCTTTGCCCTATATCAATCAAGCGTACTATAGGGCGAAACAAACATCTCGTGATAATCTTTTGCAGCAAGAAAGAAGAAAGAAAGATGTAGGGTTAGTATGCCCCTTGTTATATTCAGTGCATTCTAAACAAATCACGAAGATTTTACAAAAGGAATGGCACCTTATTCAAACTTTGCCAAGTTTCCAAGATACCATAATTACAGTTGCTCATAAACATAATATCAATTTGAAGAATATGCTAGTTCCGTCTGCATTAACTGAACGGAAATTTTTATCCAAACATAAAGGTCAATACCAATGCGGGCGGTGTTCCGTATGCCCCCATGTGATGCCTGTAAGGGGAAAATTCATACACCCCAAGACGCAAAAAGAATTCAAGATAGAAGATTTTTCGAACTGTGATACCACTCATGTAGTATATGTCATACAGTGCCCCTGTGAGAAGTCATATGTGGGCAAGACAATTAGGAGTGTGAAAGTGTGAATAATAGAACATAAAAGTTGCATTAAGAGGGGCATAGTAGAGAAACCGCTCATGGCGCATTGGCAAGAAATGGCACACCGTATCAATGACTTAAAATTTTTTGTAATCAAAAAGGTGAAACTCAACTGGAGAGGGGGAGATATCAACAAAACGATAATGAGGCTGGAACAGCGCTACATTTTCCAATTAGATTCCCTGTCTCCTAATGGTTTAAATCTAGAGAGAGATTTATCAGTGTTTTTGTAATAAATAAGGATACAGCAACATTAATTAACAAAATATAAATATTTAAAGTCAGTTACTATAATCAAGTGACTATAGGTGGTCCCAGGAATAACGGTAATATATTTATTCATTTTTTCAAAAAAATAGATATGGAGTAAAAGAGATTATCTTAGTATGAATTGAAACAATAAGGAGATTAAAACATGCTGGCAGAGATATTGAATTTAATAATGTAGTATAATATTATACGGCAATTGATCCCAAATTTAAGAAGACAAAAATTACATGAGCTTGTAAGTATATATCTCCAAGTTCAAATAGGCAATATTCAAATTTTACTTAGCAACGAGTGATGCAAATGTTTCTCCGAGTAGAGACGTCACCTTTTCCCTCGGTTACCTACAGCGCAAGTGCGGGCGTTTTATTGACCGTACAAGCGGTTTTCAGAAAGTAGACGGGAGCCTGAAAAAGAGGACTTCCTAACCTCTAAAAAATGCAGGTATTTTGAAAATCGATTATTTTATCCTTTTTATGCACTGGGGGTCCGAAAGATGTAATATCGGTATGATATATGATAGTTTGATTTCAGAAAGATTTTTTAACTTTTGCAGGGTGTTTTTCTTTGCTAACCTATGTGAACATGAAATGAAATAGGGAGTTCATGAAGTCCTTCGTGATAATATACAGTATGAATGTAACCCCGTTTATTTAAGTTTTTAAGTATGATGGGAGTGAGGGCGATTCCTAGTAGGAGAAAGGAGGTTTTAGAAGTTTGGATCAATGTTAGAATAAAAGCAATCTGCATTTTTGGAGGTATACAATTTTGACGAACGGAGAGAACAAGCCTTCCTGATTCAAAGAAGGAATGTGTGGAAATTTTTATTTGATAGGGGGTAAAAAACAGATTTTAAAAGATAGGTGCGATTATGATAGGTTTTATACCTTTGCGAATATTAAACATTATGGGATTTTAAAGAAGTCTCTAGTGGGGAAGATAGACATTATGAATATGACCCTGTTTTTTCAAAAACATTTTATAAGTATAATGAGAGTATGGATGTGTCCTAGAAAGAAAAAGGAGTTTTGAAAAGTTTGGATGACTGCCAAAATAAAAATAACCCCGCAGTTGTAACGCATGTTGGTTATAAGAACATAAGAACATAAGATATGCCATACTGGGTCAGACCAAGGTCCATCAAGCCCAGTATTCTGTTTCCAACAGTGGCCAATCTAGGTCATATGTACCTAGCAGTTTCCCCAAGGGACACAGGTTCCACAATGCTTGTATTGGTTCAAGCATTGATATCCTGGGTCTCTTCTTAATAATGGTTTATGGACCTTTCTTCCAGGAACTTGTCCAAATCTTTTTTAAACCCAGCTACATTAACAGCCTTTACTACATCCTCTGGTAACAAATTCCAGAGTTTGATTACACGTTGAGTGAAGACATATTTTCTTCTATTAGTCTTAAATAGTTTACCCTGTAGCTTCATTGCATGTCCCCTATTCTTTCTATATTCTGATAAGGTAAACAATCGATCTATGTTTACCCGTTCCACTCCGTTCAATAATTTATAGACTTCTATCATATCTCCCCTCAGCCGTCTCTTTTCCAGGTTAAAGAGCCCTAACCTTTTTAGCCTTTCTTCATAGGAGTATCCTTCCATCCCCTTTACCATTTTGGTGGCTCTTCTCTGAACCTTTTCTAAAATCGCTATATCCTTTTTAAGATACGGCGACCAGAATTGCACACAATATTCAAGGTGCGGTCTCACCATGGAACGATATAGAGGCATTATAATATCTTTTGTTTTATTTTCCATTCCTTTCCTTATCATACCTAGCATTCTATTTGCTCTCTTGGCCGCTGCTGCACACTGGGCCGAGGGTTTTAACATGGTATCCACAATGACGCCTAAATCTTTTTCCTGGGTGGTGGTTCCTAATGTGGAACCTTGCATCGTGTAAGCATAGTTTGAGTTGTTCTTCCCTAGGTGCATAACCTTGCACTTTTCCACATTAAATTTCATCTGCCATTTTGATGCCCAGTCTTCCAATTTATCAAGATCCTCTTGCAATTTTCCACAATCCTCTTGGGTTTTAACAACTTTAAATAGTTTTGTGTCATCTGCAAATTTGATAACCTCACACGTTATTCCACTTTCCAGGTCATTTATGAATATGTCAAAAAGCAGCAGACCCAGCACAGATCCCTGGGGTACACCACTATTTACCTTTCTCCATTGGGAAAATTGGCCATTTAGCCCTACCCTCTGCTTTCTATCTTTTAACCAGTTCCTGATCCACAATAGTACACTGCCTCCTATCCCATGACTCTTTAGTTTTGCCAAAAGTCTCTCATGAGGGACCTTGTCAAAGGCTTTCTGAAAGTCCAGATACACAATATCAACCAACTCACCTTTGTCCACCTGATTATTCACTCCTTCAAAAAAACATAACAGATTAGTAAGACAAGATCTTCCTTGTCTAAAGCCATGTTGGCTGTCTCCCATTAGGTCATGACTATCTACATGCTGAGTAATTTTATTCTTTATGATGGTTTCTACCATTTTTCCCGGTACTGATGTCAGGCTCACCGGTTTGTAGTTTCCCGGATCACCCCTGGAACCTTTTTTAAAAATTGGTGTTACATTGGCGATCCTCCAATCTTCAGGTATTAGAGATGATTTTAATGATAGTTCACAGATTACTAATAGCAGGTCTGAAATCTCGTATTTCAGTTCTTTCAACACCCTTGGATGTATACCATCCGGCCCAGGTGATTAGCTACTCTTCAGTTTATCTAATAGTTATAATACATCTTCCCGATGTATCGATATTTCCTTCAATTCTTCCGCACCTTTAAATACCACTTCAGTCATGGGTAACATCCCTACATCTTCCTCAGTAAAGACTGAAGCAAAGAATTTATTCAGTCTCTCCGCTATCGCCTTGTCGCCTCTTAGTGCTCCTTTAACCCCTTTATCAATAAACGGAGAGGATACGTTTTTTCTACATCTAGAAATGAATTGCTTAAAGGTTCTAGTGAGCAATTACAAAATGGATGTTTGATTTGCAAAAATAGATTCTGTAGTGTGGATTAGAGTGTGAGGGTAGAGAATTGGACACTTAAGCAGTCCCATGAATGGAATAATAAGAGAAGACTGGTGGACATAACGTTAGCAAATATGAATGAATCATTTGTTTTAAATTTATAGAGAAAGGCGTTTTTTAAGCTACTGCAGATGGTCAAGATAGGATTATATCTCGAATATTGAATTCAAGAACGGGTAAAGTTTTTTTAAAAAGTTCTCCAATACAATAAGATGATATTAAGGGTTCCTTCAAGAACTATTTAAGATTTTTAGAAATCATTTATTGTTTCTAGTTATTTATTTATTACTTTTAATTCAATGGTTACCACATTAGCTTCAAAACAGTATAAAAATTATTATTTATTTTATATTCTCATTTTTTTATATTTTCAATTAGATTTTTGTGCAATACTAATTATAGTGAGTAACTTTTTTTTTAACTTTTATTTATAAAGATACCTTTTTACATAGTCATATTATAGTGAATAACTTTTAAGATAATCTAGTTTGTAGTATACTCGCTCCTGCTCCTGTTGTTATTCACCAGTGGTGGATATCATTTTCTTTCCTTTCTTTCTTAAAATGAAGTTACTAGATAGTTAAAGTAAAGGTACTAAATACATGTGGTTACACACCCTTTAGGTATAATAATCGACAGATTCATTTACTCATTTATTTATTTATGTATCTTTAACTATTTAAAAAGTTTTTAGATTTTTAATCTTTTAATTTATTATTTATTGTTATATGGTTTTAACAAGTACTCTATATATGTAGACTAGAACATATTGTTAGCATATATTCTTTTCATGATTTACGTTTTTAGGTATTTGTTATGATATTTATGTTCTTATGCTTTTTTATGGATATGTTATGATATTTATGTTTGTGTACGCAGCACGCCTGAATCCCCTGAGGAAGTGAAAACGAAACACAGCCTGTGTCGGGCTATCAGGCTATTGTATAATACATAAATTAATAAAAATATCCTTCCAACTTTAAACCACGTAGTATAGACTGGGCATCTTTTCAGCAACGTGGTGTAGTGCTCCCCTGGTGTGTTGCACATGGCAGGTGCACAAGGGGAAGATGTCAGCCATGCCATTGACAGTACCAATGTGCCCAGTGAGACATAATTGACCAAGAAACCCTGACACATACGTACAACATATGGCAGTCATGTGGTACAGGTAGCGAATGTGATGGCAGGGCACCACAATTCTAGGTGACAATAATGTATAATGTGTACGTCAAATGGGATAACGCACCTTGCATGCGCAATGCACCATGCGCATGCATAACACGCACATGTAGTGGTAAGCGCATGTGCTGCATGCCCTCCACGTACACCAGGCAGGGTGCAGTATGTGGATGGTCCCTGTGCATGCACAATGTGTGCTGCGCATGCGTAATGTGGGTGTCACCATGCCTTGCGCATGCACAAAGCACGCTGCACATGCGTAATGTGTGTGTCACTGCACCCTGCGCATTCACAAAGCATGCTGCGCATGCGCAATGCGTGCTACACCGCGCCCTGTGCATGCACAAGGCACGCTGCACATATGCAGAAGGTGGAAGGTGTATAGTAGGGGAGACACACGGCAGAGTACGGTGAGGCTTGTGAGAGGCGAACGGCGGAAAGCGTGATGATAAACATGCAGGGTGAGGAAACAGCAGGCAACCAAGGTGGGGATACACCTAGGCAGCAGTCCCCAGAGGCAGTTGGGATGCAGGAGCCGGAGGTGGAGGAGGCATGGCCATCAGGGGTGTTGCAACTCACACAGGAGCAGCCAGAAAGAGTACAAAGTGCCACGAGAAAGAAGAAGCGCATGCCTGAGGAGGCGCAAAAAAGGACATTGCGATTCAGCCAGCAGGAGAATGACATCCTGCTGGCAAATGTGCTTGAACACTATGATGTGCTGTATGGTCGCCTCAGCACCAAGACGCCAGTGAGCACATGAACCATGGTGTGGGAGGAGATCCAGGAGGCTGTGGGCGAGGCAGGAGGACCACCCAGGGACCTAGAGAACCTCAGAAAGAGGTTCAACGACATCAAGTGAGGAGTCCGTGCCCACATGATGGCAGAGACACCATGCAATGGGCCCAGCTGAAAGTGGGCCCATTGGCCCTGCCCTAACCCCCCTGGAACAGCAGTTGGCTGAACAACTTTGGCCCATACATATATACATGGACTGTCCCCAGAGCTGGACGCAGCTCACCCATGTGCAGATAAGTGTGAGATATGTATTCTAGAAACAGCTGCCAACCTATCACATGGACAGGCTGTCACCACAAATAAATGATGCATGTCGCATGCACTGCCACACACCTATCTGCTAACACATGATGGTCAGCAGAGTAGTGTCTCACATTCCTGGTGCGATGGCCCCCAGTACAGCCAAAGCAGAGGGGCGAGTACAGCAACCATTGGAGGACCTATCTGACCCATGACCAGGGCCACCAACAGTCAGTTGGCGTCGGCCATACAGTAAAGGATCAAAGATCTCAGTGCCTTCCGCACTCATTGCCCCCCTCTTTATTCACCCCTTCCCCCTTCACCACCTCCCTCCCCCTCATTCCCACTCTGCTAGACAACTGTCCATCCACCCTCCATTTCAGAGGCCAGTGAGTCTTTCTCCACACCAAGCAGGACAACTGGCTCACCTGACCAAATTCCCTACATGTCGAGTCATACACTCTCCCCTGCACCCCTTCCACTCATCCACACTATGAGCAACTCGAGTCCCGCCACAGGGACCCCCCTCTTCCCTGGAAACATGCACCTATGTGCCCAATCCCCAGGAATCCTTCCCATGACCCACCTATCCCTGCCCACAATAGGCCCAACTCTCATCTCCCCTTCCTTACAAACATACCTAAAAATGTGGTGCACACCCAACTGCCCCACCACGTGGACACCATTAATGTACTTCACGTCTGCCAATAAGGACATTGGCCCAGACATAGCATAGAAAGTGTCCTCATGGTTTCCCCCAATGAATAGCATGTCACACATGATCGTGGTGATATCTCTGGAGGGGTCCCCTGGACCTATCAGCAGCCACGGTCTTGTTGATCATGCACCCCACCCTCCCATCGATGTGATGCTGGCCTCTGGGGCACTGTCATCTGATGGTTCCATACTTATCCCCTCACCCGTTCATTCTCTGCCCCCTTACACCCCATGTTGAGTGCCCCCTCTGACCAGCCTCCCCTACAATGTGGTGTTCCCCAAGGCTCTGTGTTGGCCCCCCTCTTGTACAATGTATTCCCAGTGCCTCTGGCTCATCTATTCCTGCAATCCTGTATCCTGCCATTCCCAGTGTAGATGATTTTGTCCCCCCACACCATATCCTCCCCTCCTTCCCAATCTCTCTCACCTGAACATGTGTGACCTCTCTGTTTCCAGTTGGGTCACTACCAACTGTGTTCACCTGAGTAATGGCAAGACCCATGCTATCTGGTCCCCCAATGGCTGTCCACCCCCTTAACTGGCTCGATCCCTTACCAGTCCCTCCAGTCATTTAGTCCTTCCCTTCCAGTATGTCCCTGTGACAATGATCTCACCTTTAACAGTCACATCCCCAATGTCACTAATATGTCCTACCACCATCTCCATCAAATCTGTGCCACCCCTCCATGTCCCACACCCTATGTTCTCACCACTCTCATCCATCATCTCTCATCCTGAGTCCCGCTAATCAGTACTATCTGGCAGTCCTCACACACAAGTAGGTAGACTCCAACGCAGTCAACTTACAGCATCACGTATCAAAACCCACTCCACCCACTTTGGTCATATCATCCCACCTCTCCTCCCCCGTCAATGGCTCCCCGCAGATTATCGCATCCGTTTCAAGGTTCCTACCCCTGTGCACCAGGTCACATATGCACGCACCCCTCAATATCTTGCCAACCTCCTCCATTCTCATTCCCCGAGACGTACTCCATGGTCACATCCTAAAACCTGCCCCCACCTCCCATCCCCCCCCGGGCCCATCATCAATCTACCCGCACCCCCGCCTATAACCTTGGGGAAGCTGCACGCTGGGGTCCACCACCCACGCCCCTCAGGCCTGTACAGGATAATTGTACCTTAACATCCCAGTTGGAACCCCACGTACCTTCCTCTGCTACAAACCGACCCTCCACTTCTGCACTAACCCTGTCTGGTATGCATGACCGTCTCTCCGCTGTCCCTTTCATAATGTTATGGTATTTCCTCTCCCAGGCCATTGTCGGTCAGCTTTGTGCTTGGACGAACGTACACCGAGTTGCATTTGAATTGCGAGGTGGCCCATCAAGGGCAATAAACTCAATCAACATACATATGTTGCATAGCACACCCTGTGAAACAACAACACATTCCGTGTACCACATGAACCAACACATCCTTTAAATATGGTGGTCAATGGGGCCACACACATATGGTGTATAGACCATGACCTATGTGACTGCCACATGCATGAACCTGTCCTCCCCCTCACTGTCCAATGGTCAAGCAAATCATCAAGTGGTGAGTTATCCAATTTGTGGCCTGTGATAGCATGGTAACATACAATATGAAGGTGACATGTGATTATGTAGTTTAGTGTCTACCTTTTTGTTATGTTCCCTTCATAGTTTCCTTATTATGTTCTTATATTTTGGCTTAGTAAATATGTTAAGTTAATATAATCCCTGTTTGTTCCATCCCATGAGTTTGTAATGTGTGAACCTCATTGTAAATCGCATTTAACTTAGGATAAGGCGGTATGTACATCCTGTTAGGTAACTAAATAACATAGATAAATACACAGATGTGCAGGAACATCTCATCTAAACTGTGTACCATGTTTCTCCCCAGGCGACACAGGCCATGCAAGCCGAGGAGACAGGGGAAGCCGAGGAGACAGGGGCAGGGGCCCTGGCAGAGGTGCCCGACATAGAAGTGACACCAGCTGCTGCTGTAGAGGCCCCAGGGGGAGGTGAGGTGCCTGGAGAGGAGGAGGAAGGGATAGTCCTCCATCTCTCAGGGAGTAGCAGCAGCACAGCGGATGGCCAGGAGACATCCACCATGGAGGCAGTGCCCATGATGGCAGCAAGGCAGCCAACGCCCAGATCTGAGGCAGGCCCCTCACAACCTGCCATGAGTGAGGTATAGCAGGAGATGCACACTTATACTGCCACATCCCATGCTGATCTTGAAGATGGGTGACTGACCAGAACTTTGCTATGTTTTGCCCTGTGACACCCGCCCCTCCCCATATGGCTGTATCCTGTCCCCCACCCGACCTAGCTATGCTCACATGAAGAATTTAATTATTAGTTGTATATAACTCTATGTAAATTTTATGTGTATATATCTTATAAATAGTTTCCCCCGTTCTCCCCTTATGATTGTACCCTGTTCTATGTAAGCACATCGTGTCATGTAATACACTGTTGCATTGTTCAGTTATAATGTAAACCGCACTGATCTTAATAGCGCGGTATATAAGAAAAATAAATAAATAAAAATAAATAAATAAATAAATACATCCTCGCATTAGACAGGTGGCAAATCAGGGCACACAATGGGGCAGGGAGATGCAGTTGTCATGCAGTTACCTGCCAGATGTACATCCCACCCCTTCTAGTGCTCATAAACCTATTGTCAATCTGTATGCCCCAGTCACATCTAGCCCCAGTGGACTGGGATGCACCCAGAATAGTGTATACCCAGGGTTGCAATGTGACTGCCATAGCCACCTACTACAAGGGAAGAGGCGGTGTCTAGACTCACATGGGGTATATGTAGCAATGCCTAATGTATCGCTCTCTCCGGGGTCAAAGTGGTTTACAATAGATGTCCCTTGTTCCCAAATAAACCTTTTTGTAATTGAGTCAGTTGAGGGACATGTGGCAAAAAGTTGAAGAACAGCATTGCAACGAGAAAACCCAGACTAGAGGCTGTCATCCAGGGGGGTTAGACCAGATCTGTACCTGGTACTAGGGCACTGGCAGACTAGCATTAATGCTGGGAGAAGGCCTGGCAAACCTCAGCTGCCACCCACCTGGGTCTGACATTCACCGGCAAAAGGAACAGTCAGATTGTACCTGCTGCACCCAACCAGGTGTTCCAGCTATGCACATACTAACTGCAGACAGTCCATATTGCATGTTCACAGAGGAACTATGTGCACCCAGAGTTGATATATACAGCACAGACACCCAGCAGGTGCCTCAGTGATTGATCCACAGAAAAGGGGGTACACAGATATCTCTTGAGACAAATACTGTCTGACACTATGTGGGAACATAGCCATGCCATGGTCACTGCTTGGTCAGAGTGAGAGTGTCCCCAGCATGACATACTGTGGCCATCCTGTCCATGCAGGTGGTGGTGGGGCACTACGATGTCCCAGCCATTGCCCTACCCTGATGCAGATGCATCCTGCCCAATCCACCCTGTCCGGGCCATTCCCACAATACCTTTCTCCTCAGTATGCACATTTGCAGGCTAACGCTGACAACAGTTTATGTATTGTGGGCCCAGTGAGGAGTTGGAAGCCACATAACAATGGATAGACAAAACACACCCACTCCTATTGCAGCATTGTGCAAAGATAGGGGTGGCTGTCAACCCTGCCCGCCACACGGTCCTTATCACAGTGCAGGCATTGCTAAGGTGTGCAGGATCTAGAAGTAGTGCTCTGGTGATAACTGCTGCTCCATGCCCATGCCGACAGCCTGACTCTCCATGAAGCTTTGGATAGTGGAGCCTGTGTGTGTGGGTGTTTGTACTCCTATTGGCTGAAGCTTTGGGGATTGCACATGTTGATGTTTTTTGTTTTTTTTTAGTATACATTTGTATACCGCTACTTCCAGTGATCAGCAGCGGTTTGATTACAGATTGGAAATTGTCAAATCATGACAGGAAATTTTTGAGGTATAAACACATTGATTAGACAGGAAAGCACAGCACACAGAGAACTATTTTACAACATCAACAACTATGTTGATGTTGTATCTGCAATGTAGGGTAAAACATTAGGGCATGCTCTTCAGGATCCACATCTGGGACCTGAACCTGTGACCCTCTGCTCCAGGACACATTGGCTATGTCTACTGCACCACACTATTGCCACAGAAGCAAAGCAGTCCCTGGGGGTACCTTTGCTGTTCATCACACAGACCCTGTTTGTTGCACTGCACACCACACACTAGAACAGGTCATGTCTTGGTCCGCTGCAGATGGGTTTCACTGCCCCTTCCGCCACCAACACCCTACCCTGCCATGCTGACATGCCCATATACTGTCAGTGCTGGTAGTGTGCAGTCCCAGGCTTGCCATTGTTGATGTGTCTGTCTTGAGGACCCACAAAAATGTCTTTCTTGATCTTGCCATCAGTTATTCTTGGAAACATCTGTCTCAAATATCAAAACCCTTCAATTCCTTATTCATCGCTTACACAAAGTTTTTCATTTGAGTTTTATAGGAAGAGGAGGAAAAATATCTTACTTATGTCAACAAGTGGTTCATGTGCCACATTTTTCTGTCCTGGAACCACATGCTTACGGAGTGGCCATTTCTCTTTAATGTCATGAGACCCTCTAGCATGGGAATCCCATTCGCAAATGAAACAATGGTACTTGGTATACCTAGTAGCAGTGCCATTATTTTTAGATCGCAGATGTTGTAGTTGTAGTTGTGGGTCTGGATGTCATTTATATTCACAAATTTAGAAGTTTTCTAATCTATGCATGTGTAACCC
Source organism: Ichthyophis bannanicus (assembly GCA_033557465.1). Classification (NCBI taxonomy): domain Eukaryota; kingdom Metazoa; phylum Chordata; class Amphibia; order Gymnophiona; family Ichthyophiidae; genus Ichthyophis; species Ichthyophis bannanicus. Next base: position 1,124,564,131 of record CM066031.1, read on the forward strand.
CTGCCTGTGTGTAGCCCTTACAGCTGTCTCTTATGCTGTATGGTGGACAGTGGTCACAATACCCCATAAGCAAGAAGTCTTTCAGTCTCAATTCTTGGGAATAAATTAGAGGGTTCTGTGAATGGGACCAGTATACATTGGGAGGTTTATGGCATTTAAAACCCCATTCATTCTTCTGAGATGAGGTCAAAATATGTGTTTTGAACAAGAGTTTATTTGAAGAAGTTTAGGGCCATTGATAACAATAGCAAAAATTGCAACTGGCAGAAACAAGAAGAACAGAATTATATTACAATCATTCAAATCATTTTTTCTTTTTTTGTCAAAATATGTTACAAAAAGATTAATTCCTCCCCCTTTCACTCTGTTATATTACAACAAATCACTCTTAGCACTCCTTCCTGAGTACTGGAATATTACTTCAAGCTTCTGCGCTCCTTCACTGTGGTTATATCTTGCAGTTACCCTGAGGGATAATACCCCTCCTGCTCTAATAATCTTCAGAGTGCACCAGGAGCTGGTAGCTGTGCAGATGCATGTCCCCCCATACTGGCCTCTGTTCACTCCTGACTTTGGTGTCTCTGGTTATTGGTGTCTCTGGTGGCTTCTGCAGGTACAGGTTTCCCGATACTGCTCTGCAGGCGTTCCTGGCTCTGGTGTCTCTAGGTGACTGAGATGTATTTCTTGGCCCCGCTCTACTTCACTCTTGGAGTATGTCGCTCCCCCATTCCTACTTCTTGGCTCCTTCTCCTTGCACAGGCAAGTGGGGGTGCTGGCAAGGTTTGCAGAGTCGCTCAGGAATTCAAATTGTAGACGTTAGCCCCAGATACCTTCCTTCATTACCAGTGCTACATTACCGCGCTTTAGTAAACATACCCCATAGTTTCATTATCACCATCCCACAACCATTATTTTTAATAGTTCACTGAATCAAAAATTGTCCATAGAAAATGATCACTTATCTTTCAAAAAATAGAAGAGTAGAGAGCAATTCCACAATCCCGACCTTGCTCAAGGTGTCGCTAACACTTTCTGAAGCGAGTGGGGTAAATCCAATATTTTTATAAACGCTGGGACGCACATAGACATATATATTTTTTGGATGTTTTAGTGGCCGGATGGCATATTTTTATTTTTTTACTGTATTTTTGTTTGACCATAAATTTAGTTGACCACATTCTGGGTGGCCTGGGGACAGCAGGGGAAGAAAATTAGGAGCTAGAACAGATTTTCAGTGCTAGCCACACTCAGCTTGACAGAGTAATAGTAAATGAAGTTCACTTTGAAGATAGGAACATTAACAGTGGCATGCCTCCTTGATCCTGTTATTTTTGACATTTTTGTAAGTGATATTGTCTCATGTCTGTTGGGAAAGATATGCCTCTTTGTAGATGATACCAAAATCTGCAACAGGATAGACACCCTGGAAGATGTGGATAGAAAAAGCAAGACCTACCCAATCATTAGACAAGACTAGATGCTTGTATAGGACAGCAGCTTCTGAGGTACAGCAAAGATCGCAGCAGTTAAAGCAAAACCACAAGTCCTGACAGCTACAGAAACTCCAACATAAAAAACAAAATTGAATATTTAAAAGTATGATGTCACATTGTGTATTTTTACAGAATTGTTGTTAGAAGGTGGTGTTCAGAAGATCATGATTCTTGAGTTCAATTATCAAAATCTCAGGGTGTGGGAATAAGGAGAGTACATGACTGAAGATTAGCCTAGGGTGTCCAGTATCTTTCACTGGTCCTGGAGCCGGCCCTGAGCATGAGGAGGGATCTAGCGAAGCTTGAAGAATGGTTGGGAATTTGGTAGCCATGATTTAATGCTAAATAATGCAAGGTCATACATTTGGGCTGCAAGAACCCAAGGGAGTGGTACAGTATAGGGGGTAAAGTACCTCAGTGCATAAAAGAAGAGCGGGACCTGGGGGTTATCACATTGGATGTTCATACAGTGGCCAAACAGGTGGAAAAGATGATGGCAAAAGCCAGAAGGATGCTTGGTTGCATAGGAAGAGAAATGGCCAGCAGGAAAAAGGAAGTAATAGTGCTTTTGTACAATTCTGTAGTGAGGCTTCATTTGGAGTACTGTGTATAGTTCTGTTGACCACATCTTTAAAAGGATATAAACAGGATGGTCCAGAGGGTGGCTATTAAAATGGTTAGTGGTCTTCATCATAAGGAATATGGGGATAGGCTTAAAGATGTCCATATGCATACTTCGGAGGAAAGATGGGAGAGGGATGCTATGATAGATTAATTTATCTCTATGGTATAAAAGCATAGGAGCTGGCCCTTTTCCACTTGACAGGAAACACTGGAATGAAAGGTCATAAGATGAAGGTAAAAGGGGAAATATTTCTTTACAGAAAGGGCGATGGATGCATGCAAGGGTGCCCAAGGTGGGTGCAGGGCCATGTGCAGAGACTCATTGTAGGGCCTCATTTGCATAAGGGGCACATTTGCATAAATATTTGCATAATGTTAATGTGCACTAACCTTTAGTAAACATGCCTCTTAATGAGTGTATGGATAAAGAAAGACTACCAGATTTCTACATTACTATACTCCAGTGCCAACTGCTAGGTACATTAGGAAGTACGACAAACACTGCCCATTTAGAACTCATAGGAAACCTGCCGTATCATAACAGCACTACCAGGACTCATACCCTACCTATCAAAAGGCAACATTGCAAATATTAAACCAATACATCTCATAGAATACCATCTCCTACTGGGGAAAGAGAACAAGTGGTACTGTCAAATAGAAACTACATAAACAGAATACTCAGCTCAGTTACACATGCAGAACATAGACCATCACCAAAGTACAAGGGATCGCAATTTAGAAATAGGAAGACAATAATTATACTGGGAACCCCAAAAGTCAAACTTGGAATGTACAAAAACACTGCAGAAATAAAACTATAAATTAATTTCCTCTTGTACTAAAAAAAATGCAGACGTTAACAATGCACATTTTCCAGAGCTGACGTATTCCAGTTAATAAATTCAAAATGAAAAAGTATTTTCTACCTTTTGTTGTTTGTGCATTTTATTTTTCAGTTGCAATTGCTCCAGTCACTTTCTTCTGGTTTCTTCATGTCTTCTGCTAACTTTCCATTGTCTGCTGTCCATTTGTCCTTTCTTCTCTCATCTAGTTTTTTCCATTCTCTCTCTACATCTGCTTTAACATACTGATCTTTCCCCTTTTGCTCTTTCCACCATTTTTTTCTTTATTTCTTTTTCATCCACTCAAATTTCACCCCTCCATCCTCAATCCCCACTTACTCTCCCAATACCCGGCTAATCGTAGATTTTTCTTCCCTCCCACACAAAACATATTTTCCCCTCTCCATCCTCACTGCCTCAGCCCCATCCCATTCTAGTCCTCCTCCAACATCAGCTCCCTTCTGGTTTCAGACCCACCCAGCATCTGCTCCCTTCTTTTCCCATTCTCCCATCCCCCCAAATCAGTCCATTTCTAGTACTAGCCCCCCTTCAGCCATTTCCAATCCAAGTCCCCCATCAGCCTATTTCCAATACTAGCCCCCTCAGCCCATTTCCAGTCCTATCCTAGCCCCTCCATCAGCCCATTTCCAATCCAAGCCCATCAGCTCATTTCCAGTCCTATCCAAGCCCTTCCATCAGCCCATTTGCCTGAATAGTTCTCTACAGGGAGAACTATTCAGGCAATCGGTAACAGACCCCACACGTGAAGGGGCCATACTGGACTTGGTGCTTACCAATGGTGAAAGTGTTTCTGATGTTGTAGTGGGAGATCATTTTGCATCCAGTGATCACCAGATGGTGTGGTTCAGTATTAGGACTAGGGCTGTTAGAATCCATTCCAAGGTGAGGATCTTAGACTTTAGGAAGACTAACTTTGCGAAGATGGGCCAATACCTCAGGGAGTCGTTAGTGGGATGGGAACAGCTGGGGGATGTAGAAAAACAGTGGGCAAAACTGAAAGGGGGTATTTTAAGGGCAACCAACCTTTTTGTTAAAATGGTAAATAAAGGCAAAAGGAACAGGAGACCGCTATGGTTTTCGAAGGAAGTAGCTGAAAAAGTGAAGAAAAAGAGGGAGGCCTTCATGAAATACAAGAGATCACAGAGAGCGGAAGACAGGCATCTGTATTTGGAAAAACTTAGAGAAGCTAGCAAAGTAGTCAAGAAGCCAAAGATTCAAAAGGAGGAGGAAATAGCCAATGCAATAAAATGGGGGGATAAGACATTTTTCAGATATATTAGTGAGAAGAGGAAGAGCAAAAGTGGTATTGTCAGACTCAAGGGTGCAGGGGGGGAATATGTAGAAGCTGATAAGGATAAAGCGGAATTGCTTAACAAATATCTTTGTTCTGTGTTCACAGATGAAGAACCAGGAGCAGGACCTCAGAAAACACCCACAAATAAGAACAGAAGCGAGGGACATCTTGAACTATTTTCAGAAGACTGTGTTCGTGAGAAACTAGCTCAACTTAAAGTAGACAAAGCGATGGGACCGGATGGGATACACCCTAGAATACTGAGGGAACTTGGGGACGTTCTAGCAGCTCCACTGACTGACCTTTTCAATGCCTCGTTGGAGTCAGGAGTGGTGCCAAAGGACTGGAGAGAGGCTCATGTGCTGCCTTTACACAAAAGCGGAAGTAAGGATGTGGTTGAAAACTACAGGCCGGTTAGTTTAACTTCGGTGGTGAGTAAATTATTGGAAACGCTGCTGAAAGAGAAAATAGTGAGGTTTCTGGAGTCCAGCGGATTACAGGATCCGAGGCAGCATGGATTCACCAGAGGCAGGTCTTGTCAGACAAATCTGATTGATTTTTTTGACTGGGTGACCAGGGAGTTGGACCGAGGGAGAGCTCTAGATGTGGTGTATTTAGATTTCCGTAAAGCCTTTGACACTGTTCCTCACAGGCGACTTATAAACAAACTGAGCACCCTAGGGATGGACCCTAAAGTTACTGCTTGGGTTAGAAATTGGTTGGGTGGGAGGCGACAAAGAGTACAAGAAAATGGAGCTCACTCTGAGGAGAAGGATGTTACCAGTGGTGTGCCCCAGGGATCTGTCCTTGGTCCGATTCTTTTTAACATCTTTGTTAGTGATATAGCGGAAGGGCTGTCGGGTAAGGTTTGCCTCTTTGCGGATGATACCAAAATCTGCAATAGAGTAGACACCCAGGAAGGGGTAGATAACATGAGGAGGGATCTAGCTAAGCTTGAAGAATGGTCTAGAATTTGGCAGCTGGGATTTAATGTTAAAAAATGTAAGGTCATGCATTTGGGCTGCAGCAATCCAAGGGAGCATTGCAGTATAGGAGGTGAAGTACTTTTGTCCACTAAAGAAGAGCGGGACCTAGGCGTGGTTGTGTCTGATGATCTTAAAGTAGCTAAACAGGTGGAAAAGGCGACGGCAAAAGCTAGAAGGATGCTTGGGTGCATACGGAGAGGAATGGCTAGCAGAAAAAAAGGAGGTGATAATGCCTCTGTATAAGTCTTTGGTGCGACCTCATTTGGAGTATGGTGTGCAATTCTGGAGACCGCACCTTCAAAAGGATGTGAACAGGATGGAGTCGGTGCAGAGGGTTGCTACCAAAATGATTAATGGGCTTCATTATAAAGCATATGAGGACAGACTTAAGGATCTTAATATGTACACCTTAGAGGAAAGGTGGGATAGAGGTGATATGATTGAGATGTTTAAATACCTCCGTGGCATAAATGTTCAGGGAGAGAGCCTCTTTCAATTGAAAGCAAGTTCTGCTACGAGGGGACATGGGATGAGGGTGAAGGGAGATAGATTCAGGAGTGATATGCGGAAATATTTCTTTACGGAAAGAGTAGTGGATCCGTGGAATAGTCTCCCAGTGGAGGTGGTAGAGATGAGGACAGTAACTGAATTCAAGAAAGCATGGGACCAACACAGAGGATCTCTAAAGGCAAAAAGTGGACTGTTGTAGTTGTTATGGAAGGACAGACTAGATAGGCCATGTGGTCTTTTTCTGTCGTCATATTTCTATGTTTCTATGTTTCTATGTTTCCAGTCCTAGTTCCCCCCACACATTCAGCCCATTTCCAATCCAAACCCACCCATGAGCCCATTTCCAGTCATAGCTTCCCCATCCATTTCCAGTCCTATCCTAGCCCCTTCATCAGCCCATTTGCAGTCTAAGCCTCCCCACTCAGCCCATGTCCAGTCAAGCCCTCCCCCCTAGACCATTTCCAGTCCAAGCTCCCCCTACACTCAGCCCATTTCCAATCCAAACCCCCCTATGAGCTCATTTCCAGTAATAGCGCCCCATCCATTTCCAGTCCTATCCTAGCCCCTCCGTCAGATTATTTCCTGTCCAAGCCCCCCCCACTCAGCCAATTTCCAGTCCAAGCCCCACACTGAACCCATTTACAGTCCTAGCTCCCCCCCACTCAGTCCATTTCCAGTCCAAGCCCCCTCCACTTCAGCTATTTCCAATCCTAGCTCATCCCCACTCAGCCAATTTCAGTCCAAGCCCTTCCCACTAAGCACATTTCCAATCCTAGCTCCCCCCCCCGCTCAGCTAATTTCTAGTCCAAGCCCCCCTCCCACTCAGCCCATTTCCAGTCCAAGCACCCTCCCCCCCTTGAATAGCCACGCCGCTGTCTAAAAGGCTTTAGAGGGAGCTGAAGAGGCCCCGGCTCACCTCTGACAGTTGCCAAAGTGAAGAGCGCCTTTTTTCTCCACTTCAGCACTGTATTGTAATTTAGGATGCTGGTGCGCTGAGGTCAAAGGGGACTACCTGTTTCCTGACACTCAGCGCACCAGCATCCTAAACTACAGTACAGTTGCCGAAGTGAAGAAAAAAGACACTCTTCACTTCGGCAGCTGTCAGAGATGAGCCAGTGCCTCTTCAGCTTCCTCTAAAGCCACCCTGACGGTCGGTGCTGAATGCTGGATGTTGTGGACCCCCTGAAGTGCAGGCACTGTGTAAACAACATTCTCTCACAATGGACGGGCTGACTATGGATGCATGGACAGTCTCCTGGTGAAGATGGTGGACACTCCTTAATCTCCTCTCGCCTCGACTACTGCAACCTACTCCTTGCTGGTCTCCCCATGAGCCATCTCCTCCCCCTTCAATCTATTCAAAATCATGCTGCCTGACTAATCTTCCGCCAGTCTCGCCATGCCCGGATTACTCCTCTCCTCAAATCACTTCACTGACTCCCTATCCAGTTCCGTATCCAATTCAAGCTTCTCCTGCTGTCCTATAAATGCATTCACTCCACGGCCCCTCAATATCTCTCATCCCTTATCTCTCCCTACATCCCCTCCCGGGAACTTCGCTCCGCTAACAAATTACTTCTATCCAGGCCTTTCACTCACACCACTAACTCCAGACTTCACTTCTTTCACCTTGTTGCACCTTACACCTAGAATAGCCTACCTCTGTCTGTATGCCAAGCACCCTCCCTGGCCCTCTTCAAATCCAGATTGAAGACCCACCTCTTCACTATTGCTTTCAGATCCTGACGTCTATCTCAACCTGACTCCTATCAATTTTCATGACCGAATTGTAACGACCATATTGTGCTGTGCACCAAATTGACCAATGCTCTGTATTGTCCCAACTTAATTGTAAGCTCGTACGAGCATGACTCTTGTATTTTTGCCTGTACAGCGCTGCGTGCGTGGTGCTATATAAGTGCTAAATAGTAGTAGTAGTAGTAGTAGACAAGAACTGTATGTGAATTCAGGAAAGCGTGGGACAAATACAGGGGATCTCTGAGGGAGAGGAAGGGATTGTAGAACTTAATAATTTTTATGGATAGACAGTCTAGATAGACCATATGGTCTTTATCTGCAATCATTTTCTCTTTCTGTGTTTACAAGACTGGCCAAATTTAGGAGCTGCAATAGCAGTCCTAAATATGTCTGACCACCTCCTCTATGTCCCTTTAAATATTATTAAAAAATGGCTTCATGCAGCATGAAGCCTTTCTTTTCACCCCCTTAAACTCTAAGGAAAAATAACCATATAGCCCAGGACCCCTTTCCTGCTGTCTCTCCAATCTAAGAGGCCTACACAGACAGCCGACTTTAAAGTTGCGCACTATTAACTGTGTTTGCCTCAATATAGCTCACCGATAGCGTGCAACTTCAGCGCTGGCATGCAGAAAGGGGCACATATGCAAATTAGCAAAACGATAAACTATGGCACAAATGGCAGCGTTAAACTGGGAGAGCAAGTCAAACAGATGCACACAGAAGTCCGCCCAAGTTTGGCATACTATTCCAGAGAAACAGGGGCATCGCATGGCCAATTTACATATGTGTCCCAACAGTATTTTAATGGTATTTGGGCCTTTCCACAATGCCTGGATCATCAGAGGAGAAGTGTCAAAATTCTTCTGAGATGATCCAGGCACCAGGGAACGCCCTTGATGTGTTCAAAGTACTGTTGGGGGGCTGGTGCCTCTGACAGAAATCAAATCCCTGGTGGCCCAGCAGCCCCATTCCCTCCACACACTCAATTGAAAACAAGCTTGGTGGCTCAGCGGCCCTGATCCCCCCACACACTCAGTTAAAAATAAGCCTGGTGACCCAGCAGCCTCGATCCCCCACCCACCTCCCGGTAACTTTACAATGTGCCCATGTGCTCCTGCTTTGCCATCTTGAAAAAAGCAGGATAAGATGGCTGACAGGTCAACAGAGAGGTCTAGGAATAGTCAGGGGGTCCAAGTGATGCCCAAGGAGGCCTTTTTATGAAAAAGATAGGGATTTAAAAGTGAATAATTTCAGCTGTGACAGCAGTGGCTTGGAGGGAATGATGCTAGAAAATGGGTGATCCATGTGAATATAATGGGTGTCAAAAAACAATCAACATTTGTTTATTTTGTAAATCAAACTAAACAATTTGAAATAGGAAATGTATTTATTTAACTCCTTTTATATATTTTTATATATGGCTTTATCCTTGAGTCTAAGCGGATCACAAGTTACGTGAAATTTACATTTAAATTTACATGGAACAGGGCAGGGTACAATTGGCTGCTTCAACAAACTAGTGTTAGAATCCCTGGCATAACTGTTACAAATACCATGACATTTGACAAGATGTGTATTAATTACTTAGGGAGTTATTCCAAGGCACGAATGGCTATTCAGGCCCTTTCCCGATCCTGTCTACCTTCCCCACATGTTGTACGAGGAAGATAGACGGGGCGAGATAGGGGAGGATTGGGGGCGGTATTAGGACAGGCAGTGAGCAGTCATCGGCCCCAGATGTAGAGGGCCAATTCCAATGTCGGCCCTGTATGTTGCGGGGCCGGCGGCTTGAACAGGGAACTTGTTCCACCTTGGAGGTGGCATAAGTTCCCCTAGTCGGTGGGGCACGGTGGGCCCAGGGCACGAAAAGGGCGGGGGGGGGGGGGGCAGAGGACATTCCCTGGAGTCCGACCCTGGCCTTAGAAGGACAAATAGGGGACTGGGCTGCAGGGAAAGTACCTTTGGCGCCATCAGTTGGGGATCACAGCTTTTGAATAAAGCAGCGGTGCCATGGCATCCGGACACCATGACGCCGTGGCTCCATTGAACAGCCCCGACTGAGCTACAGTATCTGAGCAAAGTCTGTATGTGCAGGCTGGACTGAATCGGGGTCCCGGCCTGCACATACAGGCCTGGTCGTGATCCTGATCCTGCAGGGCTAGACGTGCTCGCTCTGTGCATCCGTTTCTGACCGGGCGCACAGCGGGCTGAGAAGTCCAAGTCAGAATCGGGCCCTTAGTGTCTGTCCCAAGGTATTCAGATATGATTCAGTATTCAGATATGTCTTGAGGGTCTTCCTTAGTTCGCACCCTATTTCAAAAGATCTGAGGTCATCCGGGAGATGCCTTTAGTATTACCTATTTTGCTGAAAATAACACCACTGCTTTCTGCTGCTCAATATTGCTTATGAAGAACTACAAAATGCCCAGAAAATCTTAAAATTGTATTTTATACAGATGAGGCCAGATTTTCAGGATATCCCTAATGAATATGTATGAGATAGACATGCATTACCTCAACTGTATGAAAATCCATCCCTGTTTTCTTTTTGTCATGGGCTTTTATTGATAGGGGTTGTCACCTTTCTTTTATGTCCCTTTTTTGTGTTTATTCATTAGGGGTGTCCTGAAAATCTGGCCTGTTTGTGTCCTCGAAGATTGAACTTGGACAAACTGATGCAGACTTATAATTTATAGTAAAATATGGTTCTGGAGTAGTGGAGGAATAGCCTAGTGGTTAGAGCACTGGCTTTGTAACAAGCAACCAGGGTTTGATTCCCATTGGTACTCCTTGTGATGTTGGACAAGTCACTTAGTCCTCCATTGCAATAGTTCTGGAATACTGACATCTGATAAAAAACATCTCCTTAACCTGTCCTGTTTGACTTATTTCAGATGCTAAGCAAGATTGGGGTTTGTTAGTACATATATAGGAGACCATCTTGGTATACCAGGTGCTAGGATGAAAGGCCTTGCAATCTACTACTTCCAGGGGCTGTGTCACAGCCGATGGCACAAACCCACTCTAATGATCCTCTGATTTTATCAAACAAAATAGTTTGCTTTAAAATAACCATTAGGGAAGGCTTTTTCTATAGTAACATTCCTTTTCAATGTCATCTTTGCTAGAATAAGAGGGTTGTTTTGGAAGCGTTATTCATGCCTTTGACATCTGAAAATGGACATAGAGACGTGCAAAGCACAGAGACGTTTCCAGAGTCATTTTAGAAGCTAGGTCTGTGGACATCTTCAGAGTGAGGACATCCAAGTCTGAAAAGGGACATAGTGGAGGCATGGTCGGGGCATCCCTAAGAACCTGGATGTCCCTGCCTGATTTCAGAAAAGCCCAGGATGTCCTGAGTTGCGCCTAAGGTTAGACCTTCTCCAGGCATGAACAGGCATCTGAAAAGTGCTCGTTTTGTCAGGGAAACATCTGGATAGTGTGGAGAAGAATCTACGCTAAGACCTTCTGTATTTTACCATATGTAAGTGAAAAATGAAAGGGAATGAGGGTTCAGGCTTTCAGTTTGTTATGCCACTGGAGGTCCCCTTATGCTAGCTTGCCCAAGGTGGATGTCCCTGACTCAAGCTCAGCTAATGGGGATGTCTATGTGGCTGCCCGCATGCATGTCCATGTTGGGGATGTCTATGTTCCTGAAATCAGCCAGAGACACAGAGATCTGGGCATTTTTCTGCACACTCAGCCCTGGATATCCTTGATTGGGCTTGGGCGTCCTTTCTAACATATCATTTTAAATGTAGTAACACTTCAAAACACATTATTAATGTACATACGATCTTCCTTCATTAAATGCTTACTTTCCTCTTATATATTGCTTAGTGTTCATATCAGGCCTGAATAAAATAATATAACATTTTGGGAAGAAAAGACAGCTCAGTAGTCCAGCACTGGAAGCCAAGATGGCAAATATTTCCACCACCACAACATATTTCCCTTCTGCACTTAGGTAAGCTGGGATGAAGGAAAGCCAGACACTCAGAAAGACAAACATACTGAATGTGATAAATTTACCTTCGTTAAAACTATCAGGTAATTTTCTTGCCAGAAAAGCTACTATAAAACTCACAGTGGCCAATACACCCAAATACCCTAACATACCGTAAAACAAGAGGGGAGACCCCTCATTACACTGAATCACTATCTTATTACTTTGAGATTTCTTATTAGACTCTGGGAAAGGAGGAGAAGTTACCAACCAAATGATGCAGATCAAGACTTGGACAACTGGGCAAAGGAGAACAATGAAACTGGTAAACTTAGAACCAAGCTTTTTTCCAAGCAAGTTAGGTCTTGTTGACTTGAAAGCCACAATCACTGTTACAGTTTTTGCCAACATGCAGGAAACAGTTATAGAAAATGTTATCCCAAAAACAGTTTGTCGGAGTAGACAGGTTGATCTGACTGGATGGCCGATGAATAGTAAGACAGAGAGAAAACAACACATAAGGGCAATGAGAAGAAGGTAGCTGAGGTTCCGGTTGTTGGCTTTGACCACTGGGGTCTCCGAATATCTTTTAAAAATAACCAGGATGAAGAAGGTGAGGAGGGAGAAGGTAATGGTGGCTACAGTCAAGGCAGCCCCCATGGCTTCTCCGTAAGAGAGGAACTGAGGCTGCCTCGGGAGACACTGGTCTTGGTTTTCATTAGGCCATTGATCTTCTGGGCACTTCTGACAAAGGCTGGGATCTAAAAGAGAAAGAAATAGCTTTAGAGCTGGGAAAATGGTAATTACATTTACCTGGTAATTGTTCTTCTTGAGGGACGAACGTTTAGTCCTCCACCTCTGGGTTGTGCACCTTCTCCTGCAGCTTGGAGAATGGGCATGTCACAAAACTGTGACATCAGTGGATGTAGTCTGCTGGTCTCTTCCATCATCCCCAGTGAACTATTGACAAAGCACACTTAAAGGAGCAACAAATAAGTAGCTAATAAAAAACATTCTAAGAGAACGTATAACAACTACTTTATACAAGAGACTTTCTTGTCTCGGAAGATAGGCTTTTCTTCTTGTGCCTTCGCCTTCCGCCTGCACTGAAAAGATAGACAAGAAAGAACCAGAAGAGACAAAGAATCCTAGAAAAAACATCTACCTACCGGTAAACTCACCCTTTGGCCGGCTGAACCCCCACTGCTTAGCTCTATACTACCCCGGGTGGGAATGAGGACTAAACTGTCATCCCTCAAGGAAGAACAATTACCAGGTAGGTGTAATTACCATTTCCTTATTGGTCCTCCAGTTTAGCCCTCCACCTCTGGGATGTAACAGAGCAGTACTCATCGGGAGGGACCCTTCCAGCCGGCTTGCAACACTGCCGCCCAAAATATAGCATCCTTTGCTGCCAAGACATCCAGGCGGTAGTGTTTATTGAAAGTGTTAAGAGACGACCAAGTAGCCGCCCTACAAATTTCCACAGGCGACACCAAAGTGTGTTCCGCCCATGAAGCCGCTTGCACTCTGGTAGAATGAGCTCACAATCCAGCTGGCACCTGTCGCCCCGACAACAGATATGCCGAAGCAATCGCTTCTCTAATCCATCGAGAAATGGAGGCTTTCGCCGCCGCCTCTCCCTTACGGGATCCACCGAGCAGAACAAACAGACGGTCAGATTTGCAAAAAGCCTCTGAGACCTTCAAATACCAATGCAACACTCGCTTTAAGTCCAAGCGACGCAATCCCCGGTCCGCCGCGATGTCCTCTAACAAACCCAGCACCGGAAGGGAAATCGTCTGGTTTATATGAAACATAGACACTACCTTGGGCAAAAAGGAGGGAACGGGCCGGAGCACCACCTTTTCCCTAGAAAATGACAGAAATGGCTCTCTACACGACAACGCCTGTAACTCAGAAATTCGCCTCCCTGAGCAAATGGCTACCAAAAACACCATCTTCAAGGTCAAATCCTTCACGGATGCTTGTTGTAAGGGCTCAAAAGGCTCCCTAGCTAGAGCTGCTAAAACCAAGTTGAGATCCCACGGAGGAACCACAATCCTATGAGAAGGACGTAACCTCATTACCGCTTTGAGAAAACGCAACACATCAGCATGTGCACCTAGCGCTATTCTCTGCACCTTGCCTTGCTGAGAAAATCTGCTGTCACATTGTCCTTCCCGGTAATGTGCGCCGCCAAAATTGCTGGCAGCCGAAGCTCGACCCAAGGAAAGAGTGTCTCTGCCTCTTCTTCCATGGCCGTACTTCGTGTACCACCTTGCCGATTGATGTAGGCCACCGTTGCAGAGTTGTCCGATAGAACTCCTACCACCCGACCCATCACTTCGAATGCTTTATTTATTTATTTAGTATACATTTGTATACCGCTACTTCCAGCGATCAGCAGCAGTTTTGATTACAGATTGGAAATTGTCAAATCATGACAGGAAATTTTTGAGGTATAAGCACATTGATTAGACAGGAAAGCACAGCACACAGAGAACTATTTTACAGGGAACATGGGCTATGGAGGGTTAAGTGGCTTGCCCAAGACCACAAGGAGCACCTGTGGGACTAGAAACCCCAGTCCTTCCGGCCCAAGGTTGCTGTCCTCCAGTGGGATTTGAACCCCCGACCTTCCGGCCCGAAGTACCTTGCCCCAAACACTAGGCCACTCCTCCACTCCATGCTAACACTACTGCTCTGAGTTACAATCTGTTGATCAACCATGTGCTCTTCCGAGCTGACCACAGACCCTGTGTGAAGAGCTCCCCGCAATGTGCTCCCCATCCCGCGAGACTTGCATCTGTCAACAATGGTAGCCACTCTGGTTGTTCCAGGGGCATCCCGGCCTTCAATGACTCCCACCACTTCAATGCTCATCTGGCCCCAAGAGGGCAGGGCAGATGCCTGCTCAGCATGTCGGCTTGATGAGACCAACGGTGAAGCAACGATCGCTGCAACGACCTCATATGAGCTCTGGCCGAAGGCACCACCTCCAAGTACGCCGCCATCATGCCTAACACTCGGAGGTAATTCCAGGCTGAAGGAACTGGTGTAGTCCTGAACTGGTGAACCACATGTCGTAGGGCTTGGATATGACTATCCGGCAGAAATACCGCTCCCCTCTGAGTGTCGAATTGCACCCTGAGGTACTTGAGACTCTGGGACGGAATAAGATGACTTTTGCTCATATTGACTACCCAGCCGAGCTTCTCCAAAAGTTTCACCACCTTGTCCATAACTTGTACGTTCTTGGCTCTGGACTTTGCTCGAATTAACCAATCGGCGAGATAGGGATGAACCAGAATACCTTCCTTTCGTAACGCCGCTGCTACCACCACTATGATCTTGGTGAACATTTGCGGCGCCGTTGCAAGACTGAAGGGCAATGCCTGAAACTGATAGTGCCCCCACGGCAGAGCAAAACAGAGAAACCTTTGATGACCTGCTCTGATTGGTACGTGTAAATACGCCTCCGTGAGATCGAGGGATATCAAGTACTCTCCTTGGCGTACCGCCACAATGACAGACCTCAGTGTTTCCATCCTGAAATGCGGTACCCGAAGACAGCGGTTCACCCCTTTTAGATCTAAAATCGGATGAAGCGACCCGTCCTTCTTTGGCACCATGAAATAAATTGAGCATCGACCCCTGCCGTAATCTTCCTTGGGCACAGGGACGACCGCACCTAAGCGCAACAGCCGGTTCAGCGTGCAGCAGACTGCCTGAGCTTTCTGCTGCCCCCTGCAGGGCGACTGCACAAATGAATCCCGAACAGGCCACGTGAACTCCAGCGCATAGCCCTCCCGGATTATTTCTAACACCTACTGGTCGGCCATTATTTGGAGCCAGGCAGGAATAAAGTTCCGAAGTCGCCTGCCTATCGGCAAACTTCCTGCCAAGGCCCCCCTCACTTCATTGCGGCTTTCAATTGGCTGCTAAGGCTGCTGCCGCAAAACCTCTACCTGCTCCCCAAAACCCCTGAATCCCCTGGGTCCGAGGAGCAAATCTTCCTCTTTGGAATCCGCCCAAGCGAGAAGTCCGAAATCTCCGAAAATCTCTAAAGGAACCCCGAAAAGTCAACCGAGACTTCCCCTGTTTGGGCTTATCCCCCCTAAATCTTTTACCAACTTATCGAGATCCTCCCCGAATAACAACCTTCCTTTGAAAGGGAGTTTACCGAGACGTGCCTTGGAAGACCCGTCTGCTGCCCTATTCCGCAACCACAGGGATCTGCGAGCGGCAATGAGTGACGCCATGCTATTAGTCAGGGCTCTGATTAAGTCATAATGAACATCTGAAAGATAAGCCAACCCCGACTCCAGGCGGTCCAGCTCTCTCAGACCCTCTTGCTCCAACTGAGCAGACTGTCTCAAACACTGCGACCATCGAAGACAAGCTCTTGCACCCACGCCCCACAAATGGAGGCTTGTAATGACACCGCATTGGCTTCAAAGGATTGTTTCAGCAAACCATCCAACTTTCTATCCTGTGCATCCTTTAAGGCTGAGCTGCCTTCTACCGGAATAGTGGTTTTCTTGGTCACCGCTGACACCGCTGCATCAATCCTCGGAGACCGAAACCTCTCCTTGTCCTTATCCGCTAACGGATGCAGTCTATTCATAATGCGAACATCCCTGAGCCATGCTTCCGGCTGATCCCACTCATCCTGTATCATTCTGTCAACTACCTTGTGAACGGGAAACACCACCTGCATTTGTCTCACTGCCTGAATAATTGGGTCTTCACCATTGTCATCCTCCACAGGCTGTTCCGTGGTGAGCTTAAGTGTCTGAAGGGACTTGGTGATAAGCGCTGTCAACTCCTCCCTTCGGAACACCTGAATAATTTTCGCCTGCTCCTCTGGCTCAGGAATCTCTCCTTCTTCCAACTCTTCATCTCCACCTTCCAGGTCGACCTCGTTCTCCTCAGACTCCTGCCCCTCCAACTCAGAAATCAAGGGTTCCTGAGCCCTTGCTTGTTTTGGCGGTCTTGCAGAACTGGCACTCGGCTCAGCCAACCCTGGCTGCTGCGACGCCACAGACAGCGACAGAGCTTCCGGCACCTTCCCTTGCCATCTCAAACAGAATGCCTGATGCATAATTAACACAAAGTCAGGGCAAAAATCCCCGGGCTGCGGTCCCGCAGTCAAAGGAACCCCAGAAGGACCGGTTGGTGCCTCGAGCCCGGCCGCTGGCGCAGGAGACTGTAACCCCTCTGCGTCCAATCCATCTAAGGACCCCTGAAGATCCTGTCCTACCTTAACCTCCATTTGCTGCTCCACGCTGGTAGAAACTTGTGTACAGCCTCGGCAAATGCCAGAGTCGGCGATAGCACCTCTACGGGTACCGCACACTACACAATGAGGGCACGAGGCCATTGCCTCCGTAACTGTATTCTTTTTTTTTTTTAAACTTAAACTACTTTCCAATTATTTCTTAAATATGTCATAAGTATTCCTTTTTTTGTCTTTTTTTAAGTAGCCAAGGCAGCAATCAAAAGAACTCTGACCAGTACCACAAATTAATGGTTCTGCCCCCTGATCCAGGTAGCCAAATTGAGCCGTCTTTTTTTTTTTTTTAAACGTTTATTTTCATTTTACAACAAACAAAAGAACAGCACAACAAAAGAAACAAATACACACATACAATAAAGAAAGCAACCCCAATTACCCCCCACCCCAATGCTTCTTCTCTAAGCTAATTAGACTTATCACTTATCACAGGGGCGCCAACACACAACAGTTATTGTACATCAAACAAACAGAAGGAAAATCTATAATATCGAATGAGCATGTGACAAAGATTAATACAGAATCAAAGCAGTCAACGAAGAGCATCGAAATACTGAACATAATCGTTGAGCGTCTTCTAGCTAGACCAATAGTAAACAGTTTGAACGGAAGAGGCAGACAGACTGGGTATTTGCGCACAGTTACTATACAGACAGATATGTTTCCCAATATTTCGTGATTGAGGAAACAGGGGACAGCAACACCCAGCATGAAGACTGAAAGAAGTAAGCCGATTTAGGAAGAGAGGGGATCCCCGCAGCTAAGCGGAGCCCCACAAACTTCCCAAAAGGGGGATCCAGAATATATAAAATAGAATGAAGACAACCTCAGACCCGACTCCAGTGATACTGTAATGCGGGACAATTATGCATAACAGGAGTGTATTAGACCTAAGGCCAGATAGCACGTCCCGCATCAAGCGCACTGGATGGCATTCCAATGGCTAACCTATCAGGAGTATTTGTCTACATGAGATAGCAGCACTGAGGAGATAGAAAAATCTGATCTAGAATGTGAGTGATGGGGGGGGCTAGGAAAAGATGAGCTCTAAGTCTGAAAAGTGAAACAACTTCCATATAGCAATTCACGCAAAATCTGTCATCAAGGCTGGCATGGTGTGGAGACTCTTGGGCGGACCACTCGTTCTAGGCGGCAAACTATCTATCAAAGGAGCAAATACTTGGTAAATATTCGGAGCATAAATACCGATACACACAGATGCACTATTTCTAGCCTTAAAGTATACACAGGCCCAGCTACCCTCCCCATCAAAGCTAGTATCCATTACAGTGATTGGCTAAGTATCTCAACTAAGATGGCTACCTCACCACGCTCAGAAACAGCGGGAGAATAGGCAGCCACCATATTAGATTTGGGAGTGAATTCCAGTGGTTCGACAGAAGTAAAATGGATTTCTGAAGAAACACTAAATCAGTATGATCATGATTAAAATAACTAAGAATGAACGTTCTATTGATTGGACTGTTAATGCCTCTTACGTTCAATACTAAGAGCATACATAAGGTTATACAACAAAGTCAAACATTCTGAGAGAGGAGCATGATGGCGCACCGAGTAGCGCGATGTCCCTCATGTCAACCACTAATGACTGTACACACGACATGATAGAAAATATGCCAAGAAAATCATAAAGCGCCCAATATAACAGTAGAAGCACCGAAGTGCCTTAGAGAAGAAGCATAACCCCAGAAATTACAGGCGACCTGATGTCTGCGGGGTGAAACCCCAGAGAAGGCCTAAATTGAAACATATAACCGGTATGTCTATGCGTCCTCCGAATCCAACCGAGGTGCACATCATGGAGGAAAAGGAGACCAAAAGAGGTAGATATAAAAGAAAGGAAGGTCCAGGCAGTCTCTATTCCAGGCAATAATTACCGCGCCGAACCATTCAAAATGGCGGGCGGTTCCAGCGGAGACCATCCAAATTGTTGACTCAGCGCATCAGGTCTGCCTCTTTGGAATCCAAAAATGTTGCTAGCAGGGTAGGATCTTCGAAGGTTCTAGTTTGGTTATGAAGAGTCACTCTGAGCTTCGCTGGATATAAAAGGCCAAAGCGAGCCTGTAGCTGTTGAAGCCTAGGACGAAAAGCAAGAAGTCCCTTCCGCCGGTCAGCTGTGGGCTTTGCCAAATCGGGGAAAAAAGAGACTTTATGGTCGTCAAACTGCAAATGTGGCATCACCCGGGCGGCTTTGAAAATTTGCTCAACTTGCTGGTACCTCAATAAACGGAATATAATAGGCCGGGGGGTCGTCCGATGGAGTGCAATGTTGATAGGAGCACGATATGCTCGGTCAATTTCCAGATCTCTGCAAAAGGTAATCTTCAGCAAGGAAGGGAGAGTTTTAACCAGAAATTCTCTGATATCTCCTGCTTCCGCCCCTTCTGGAACTCCAATGAGCCTGACATTGTTGCGACGAGCATGATTATTGCAATCCTCTAACTCTTTTTGAAGATTCTGTATGTGACGTTCAGCCTGGTCCAGGTTTACCAAACACACCGCGTGCGAATCAAGGACCCCCGCCATGTTGTCCAGCCGTAGTGAAAGACCTTCAAGCTGGTCCTGAAGCTTACCGAAGTCTTCTCGCATGGCTCGGAGCGCCTCTCCGTTGGACTGTACCAGTTCTTTCACACCACGTATTTCCTCCAAGATCTCCTGTTGCAGTTCCGGGCTTACCCGAAGTGGAGCCATCTTAGGTGGGGAAGACAATTCTATTTTGGAACGTTTTCCATGTGAAGAAGAGGGAGACCCGAAGTCCAAGCGCACTGGTTTGTGGGTCGCCATTTCCCCCAAGGCACCCCGGCAAGTTCGGTAGAAAATATTAAAGTTATGCGGATGTTTAGTCAGGATTCTGAGTAGGCCCCTCGGGAGCTTCAACGCGAAGCGTCTACCCCGCTGGACATCAGGCTCCGCCCCCCCCAAATTGAGCCGTCTGACCAAAAACCCAAAGTAACAGAAAGACAACTGAAAAAAATAATTTAAAGTAAAGGCAAAGAAAGAATTAGGCATCCAAAAACTGAATTGTATGGAATTGAATGGAATTGAGTGCCGCGGAATTCAGCTGCCTGCATGAAAAAGGCACGCTGACAAAATGGCCGCTGCTGCCTGTCCGAGGCAGAAAAAAGGCGCCAAAAACCTCTGGTCCCTGCTCGGCGTGTCTGTGGCCGTCTCCCCTCTCAAAATCCAGCACTTTCTCCCCTACTCACAGGACGAGCTGAACTCCGTGCTCACGCTATTGCGGCGCTGCAGCCCACGCGGCTCCGCTCTGCTGAAGAGCAGGGAGCCGACAGGCAGACTTCTGGCTACAAATTCCAGCGAGGCTGCAGAGTCACGGCAACTCTGTGCTGCTGAAGCCCAAATTGGCTCTCTGTGCTGCTGAGCTCTCCCCCGTACTGATCAGGGAGGAGAGATCGGCGCCGGCAGTGAGCTGTAGAGGGGAAAATAAAGACAGACAGGGCCAGCAGGACCAGGCACAAGAAACGGCACTCTTTTTTTACTCTTTTTTTTTAAAGATATAGCCCCCCAAAAAACACAAAATACAAACTAGGGCCAAATTAACCCAAAAATTAGCTAAACCTTATCTAACTGCTCCTTATCTATGCTCAAGTGAGCCCAGCACTTAGGCTCACTACGTCCTCCTGCTGCATGGAGACTGGACACACTGGGGATGATGGGAGAGACCAGCAGACTACATCTAGTGATGTCACATTTTTGTGACATGCCCAGTCTCCAAGCTGCAGGAGGAGGTGCACAACCCAGAGGTGGAGGACTAAACTGGAGGATCGATAAGGAACATCAACATAGAATTTTATAAGAAGTTTTTCTGAAACTCTTTGGTGTATGGTAAGAAGTTTTGAATTAGCAAAATCTTAATAGTACCATTGATGGATTTCAGGGCTAGCAATCTCTTCATGCGATTTCCTTATACATTTTTATTGCATGTAAGAGTAGAAAATAAGTATGCCAAAGTAATCTACAGTAGAGGAAAACAAGTTAAGATTCATTTATCTGTAATCTGGTTTCTTGCTCTGTTTCTTTGGTTTTCCATTTTGAAGCTAAACATTTTGATACCTCATCTACTTTCTCCAAGAGGAGAGAAACTGATATTTAATTTTCTTACCTATATTACATAGAAACATTGGAAAACAGAAAATGATGGCAGATAGAGATCATTAAGTCTGCCCACCTACACCAGCTACAGTATGAAGCTTTACATTCCCTCAGAGAACCTCCATGATTCTCTCATTCTTTCTTGAATTCAGATGCCAACTTCATCTTCCTTATACAGGGCCGGCGCTACCTGGTAAGCCATGTAAGTGCAGCAGGAGGGTGCTGGTGGCAGGGGGTGCCATTGCTAGCTGCCCGCCACCTACCACTTCAGAAAAGAAAGCAGCTGTGGGAACATTTCTCTGTTCCTGCGGCTCTGCTATCTTTTAAAATGCTGGACCGCAGCATTTCCAGCAGTAGCAAGCATTTCCTGTTTCTTGAAAGAAACAGTAAATGCTTATTATTGCCATCAGAAACTCTGCAGTCTAGCAGTTAAAAGATAGAGAGACAAGGAACAGAGAAATTTCCCCGTGGCTGCTTTCTTTTCTGAAGGATGAATCAGTGAGGGGAGGGGAGGAGAGAGAGGGCAGCTGATACAGGAGGGAAGGGAAGGAAAAGGTCCAGAAGGGAGTTGACATGGGGGGAGGAGGGCTGGAAGGGAGCTGACACTTGGGGAAGATCGCTGGGTAATGGGGAGGGGGGGGGGTTTGGAAGAGAGCTGACAGGGGGGAAAGTGGGGACTGGAAGGGAGCTGAATGGAGAGTTGGAAGGGAGCAGAAAAGAGGGGAAGGAGGTGGCTAGAGGGAAGGGGAGGGCTGGAAGGGAGTTGACACCTGTGGATGGGACTTCAAGGGAGCTGACAACTGGGGATGGGGCTGGAAGGCGGATGGACAGAGAAGAGGGAGACTGGAAGGGAACTGACATGGGAGGGGGCACTGGGACTGGAAGTTCATTGATACCTGGGATGCTATTTGGACTAAAAGGTGCTGGACAGTGGGGAAGGAGGGGGGCTGAAAGGGAGTAGACACCAGTGGAGGTGCTGGGAATGCAAGGGGGTTGACACCGGATTGTACTGGGAGGGGAGGCTGTAAAGGGGGCTGATACTGGAGAGGGTACTGGAACTGGAAAAAGGCTGATGAAAGAAAATGAAGAAATCAAAAGGAGAGATAAAAAATGGCAGATGGACTATGGACCATAGAAAGAGAGCTAAGAGAAGACAGAGGAAAACAGAAACCTCAGATCTGGACCAGCATGATCAAAAATAATCAGACAACAAAGGTAGAAAAAATAATTGGACTTTGCGCTATATTTATATTTCTCTTATCTGGTGTGGTACTGCATGCGGAGTCTGGCTTCTTGGGTTTTCAGTTTAATTTTTGTTTACATATTTTTATTTTAGGTTGTGGTCACTTATTCTGTACTTGGTGAGGGTCTGGGTTCTGAGTGTGTGACCAAGGCCAGGTGTTCTGTTAAATGGAGTTTGTACGTTGGGATCTGTACTAATATGACTTGTACAGTTTTTCAAATAGGTGTATGGATGTTTTGCACCCATTTCAGTTTTTATAGTGCTGCTTTTTTCTGGGTAGGCCACTTATTGTATTAATTTTGGAAATGTATGCTGGTATAGTATGGTAGATTTGGCCTTGTAGATCTTCAGTGACTTTTGCAGTGTTTTATATTAGTTCACAATATGCCTGACACAGGAGAATGTTTATGTTGTTGTTAATGAAGTGACCAGAATCAGATTTGTTTGACTGTCACAGCCTGTTTGTATGATGCTAAATATTTACTGCTAAGTATTTTTATTTTGGCTATGCATTTGCTCTTTCGCTGCATTTTTCTTACAACACTGGATTTGTATTGCTTGAAAACGTTCACAAAGCAGTTTTCAAGGGTAGCGTGCAGCCAACATTAATAATAATGAAGGAGGAGCACCAATTTATAGGTTTCAGGGGGGCACTAGAAACCCTAGCACCGGCCCTCTCCTTATATCAACATAATTTTATGACATTATCATTTAGTTAATATGAGTGAAAAACTAAGCATTTAGGGGGCATGTTTACTCAAGCGTGCAGTTTGGCATTCACAGACCTGCAGTACAGCAATAAATGCTACTGTGCGCAAAAGTCAACTAGCACAGTAAAAATCCCATGCTGATTAGCCTATGGCAGGGTGGGCTCAGAGCAGGGTATGGGCAGAGCATGGGCATGACGGCAGTGACAGCTGGTACACAGGGTGGCATCATGTGCTGACTCTCAGGACTGCTGATAATACAGTTCCTCTTATCATCCCCTCAGGACACGGCATTAAATGCATCCACTCTACAGGCAGGCTGCTAGCATGGCCACTGCCCTTGTCACAAATGCTGCAGTGGTTCCCCCACCTGCCAGTCCCCCCCCCCCCAAGCCACAAACCAGCTGATCATCCATCCCGCAAACAGGGATCTCAGGCACCAAGAAAAAAGAGAGAGACTTTGCAGCCGCAGCTATGATGCTTCCTCTCCCAAAGTGCTGATTCCCTCTACCATGCCACAAGCTCTGCTCATCCATCCTCCCTCAATGATCATTCCCTAACAGGGTACTACTACTAGGGGCTACTATTGCTATTTGGAGAGCTTCCAAAGCCAGGTGAAGAGAACAGGGGGAATGCTTCTGTCCCCCTGGCCACAAAGACAACCTGGGAGACCCGGGTAAGATCTGGGGCATTTGGGGAGAGGGTCGGCCATAGAAGCTTGTTGGGGCGGTATGTTTGGAGATTTGAAGGGTCTGAAGGTGTCACATGGGGGCATTTGTGCTGTCCCTCTGGGGGGAGGGGGTGCTGCTTGGGAGATCATTTGGGGGGGGGGGTAGATGATAGAGGATTTCTGTCTTGGGAAGAGGGATTGCCATTTGAAAAGAATCATTCTGTCCAAAGCAACAAAGTCTCTATTTTTTTTTCTTGGCACCAGGGATGCATTTTCTGTCTTGGTTTGCAGCACTAGTGATCCTGTGCTACCAGTGAAGACGAGGAACATGACTCGCAGGTGTGGTAAGTGTGTTCTGTATGGTGAATGCCCTCTGCATTTACTGCCCAAGCTTTGCACTTGCTGCACCTTAACTTTGCAAACACCACGTTTTAGTAAACATGCCCTTAGTTGTGATAAAAGATGTGACAACCCTTTGGTACCTATGACTTCAATGTTAATGTATTTATTTATTTACAAAATATTTAGGGCCCAATTTTGATTTAGGCAGGCTATGCACGGTGTCAGTGTATAGCATGCCCACCAACCCCTTAACCTGCATTTTTACTTCCACGGTGACGGAAGTGAAAATCCGGGTTATGCTGAACGTGCCGGCAGTCATCAAGGTTACGCAGGTAGCAGCAATGTTCGATGCTATCTACTTAGCCCCTGCACCTTAAAGATAGGCGAGAAAAAAGCTTGCCTATCTTTAAGGCACAGAGGGCTAAGCAGGTAGCATTGAAAATTGCTGCTGCCTGCTTAGCCCTTTCCTGCGCCCTAGAACGCCCGCAACTTGACTTGATGCTAACTGCATAGCATCTGGGTGTGTTAGGGAATTATCCGGGATTTTTGAAAGGCACTACCTGTGTAGGTGCCTTTCGAAAATCCTGGATAAGGCATTTATACAGGTAACTAGGGCAGTTACCCATGTAAATGTCTTTGAAAATGCCGCCCTTAAATGCTACTGATCTCAGTGCCGTCAGGGGGTTCCATTTAAACATAGAAAATTTAACATATACAGTATAACGTATACATTCAGGGTCACAAATTCATGACGTTTATTACAAGGAAACACTGCAGAACCAAAGTACACTTTCTCATCATCAAACCTTCTGTGGCTTTCAGTACATTTGCTCCTTTACGTCATCTGCAAAAAGACGTACCTAGTCTACTAGCCCCTCTCCAATATCACTGTAGTTTTGATTTGAATTCACACACTTTGTGGAACCAAATTACAAATTGTCCTTAAAACATTTCTTGTGAGGCAAAAGGCAAATCAAGAACCTCTTAATTATAGCAAAAGGCTCTGGATACTATACTGCCACAAAGATTTAAATTCAGTTTACCTTATCTTTGGCTATATAGTAACATGGCAGGATAGTGACCTAGTGGTTAAAGCAGTGGGCTGTGAGGTAGGCAACCCAGGGTTCATAATCCCACTTTAGTGACATTTCTTATGAAGAGTCATGTTATCTCACATTGTCCCAGGTACTCACTTCGATTGTCAGCTTTTTGGGGAAGGGACCTATAAACTGAGAAAATACTGTAAATCATCTTGAGCTATAACTGGAAAGATGGTCTAGAAATCCCAAATACTAGTAATTAAGCCAGCCCAATTAAATGCTTCAGTTGTCATCCATGAAAGCTTGACTACTTGTAGGATATTATGCCTTATCAAAGTCAGTGTTTTGTTACCTTCCTCTTTGGTACTCCACTATCCTGAGAAGATATAGGGGGCTATAGGTTCCCCCATCTAATCCTACACCAAGCATCTCTCCATAATATCTTGCTATTAGTTTGTAAATAATATAAACAGATATAAAACTAATGAAGCTATTGCCAAAACGCCTTGGTCCTAAAGTCTTGTGAGGCAAAAGGCAAATCAAGAACCTCTTAATTATAGACTAGGAAAATAAAAATGATCCTCTCTAAATCTCATTGAGGGTCATTTTTTATTTTCCTATTTTGGTTTGAGAACTGTATCTTCTTGATTCTTCTCTTTAGGTCTTGCCACCAACCTGCTGGCATTGGCATGGTTGGTTTCTGGGGTACTGTAATCTACTCCTAAAGCAATGTTTTCAATACATGGATTGCTGGAAAACCTATTTCAAGCAATGGTCCTTCCTTTACCACTGGATAATTTTATGACTTTATATCTTAGAATGTGCCAGAGGTGTCAGCTCTCTGGGTCAGGCATTAGTAGAGTATTTGCATACTTTATTTATAGAATTAGGTACATGCTTCACCATCGGCTTCTAATCAGTAACTTTCACAGCGAACATACAACTTCTTCCAAAATGCAATTCCAAAAGGACAGGTATCAGCTGGTCTAAACCTCCACAATAAAGCCCATGGACTATGGTCTGGAATGTGCTGTTTAGCTTCTCTACTTTTAACATGCAGCTCTTTGCTTGCCTGTTTCCTGGTAGCACAGATCTTAGCTCTTGACGGTAATCTATCCTGGTCAGCATCTTTCCTACACAATGTACAACCCTCTGGAGCAACTTTAATCCAGGGGGCCTATTACAGTGGTGCCTGTGGGGCACAAAGTTGAACTTTAATCTCCTCCCTTGCCACTATCAAATCAGATAGCTATCTAGGCTCAAAAAATATAAAGGTTTTCCCCTCACAATCTACCATACAGACACAAGGAAAACGTAATACAAAGCTTAAATCCAGGGCTAAAAAGCTAGGGCACAGGGCCAGGAACTCCTGGCAGCAGTTTTGTGTAGATCTAGAAAAATCATGAAATATACATATTTTGGAGCCTAGAAAAAGCTTATTCATCAATCAGAAATACATTTTAAAAACAGTATTGCAGTGGATTCTAAGGCAAATGTAACAATTAAGGCGGACCGCTGGGTAACCACCTCCAGAGAGGACTCCAAGAACTCTGTAAGATTAAGACCCAAAGAGTCCCCCTGAACTCCGAGTGGACCAATTCCATTCAGTGACAAGTACTGGGTCCTGACCAGAGGGAGAATAGACCTGACATCCATACCTAGTATCTCGGTTAGATACCATTTCAATAAGTGAAATAAGGGGAGACCTGGGGAAGTTCAATAGACGGAGGTTATTCCAGCGCACTTGGTTTTCCAAATTTTCCATCCATGAACGATACTGTCATCCTTAACTAGGGCATCTCCCAAAACCTGAGCAGCACACAGGGTGCAAAGAAATAGGGGCACTTTTGGGGCAGCAATAGAGCAAATAACCAATTAAAAAAAGAAAAATCGGTCTTTCCGACTCCGCGCTTGCATGCAGGTCTGATCCCTCCCTCCTCTGATGTATACTTGCATCAGAGGAGGAAAGGATCAGACCTGCATGCAAGTGCGGAGTCAGAAATATCTGCGGGTTTTTCTTTTTTTTTAATGGATCCCACTGCTGCTGCCATTGCCTTGGCCAAGACAACACTAAGCAGCGGTGACGACTGGGCAAAGGCAGGCAGCACAGGGGAGAGCTGGCTGGATATGGAGGTAAGATGGGGAGATGTCGGGCATGGGGCAAATGATGGGGCATGCCAGATGTACAAGTCACAGAGGGCGCCTCTATGACTTGGTACGGCCCTGCATGGATCACATTTGTTAATGCTGTGGACATGGGTTCCCATCTGAATGAGGAAACAGGAGGGAAAAGAGATTGAAGAAATGGGAAAAACAAGGACACCTTATCAGGAAGGCTCACTCTTTCCACATTGCCAGAGGCTGATGAAACAGTGGTCAACACGTCTGCCCTTTCTAGTAATTCCTATATGGGCTCAGAGATCCAAAGTGAACAAATCATGAGGAAGATGAGAGTGGAGCACCCCTAAGAGACACTGAGGGTCATAACTGAAGATCATAAAGAAGACTGAGAGCTGTGGACAGGCTGCATAATTATGGTAATATTGTGATCTCAGAAGGATGTTATATAGAGTTCTCTAGTTATTCATTGTCAATTGTTCTTTTAAGTCAGTCCAGTGTTAATTGTTAGCGAGTCCTTCATCAGTGTTAGTGCTCTGTTCCTATAGAGTTTGTAGACTGCCGTCCAGGGGGGCAAGTTCATGTTTTGACCCTGGCATCCTTGCCAGCCATATTGATATAAAATTAGTATCAGAATCAGGGTTGCTGTGAGTTCTGAGCAAAACCCAGTTTGTGAGTACAGTGTTATGGCTGATAATTACTGGGGGGAGGGGGGAGGGGCATTTTCAAAGGCATTTACATGGTTTGCAGACTTGCAAACTGTAT
Organism: Ichthyophis bannanicus; assembly: GCA_033557465.1. Lineage (NCBI taxonomy): Eukaryota > Metazoa > Chordata > Amphibia > Gymnophiona > Ichthyophiidae > Ichthyophis > Ichthyophis bannanicus. The sequence goes on from CM066031.1 coordinate 1,124,591,926, forward strand.
AAATGCTACTCTGCAGGATTTTCAGTGGCACTAACATGGGGTTAATGCTGCTGAATATCCCCAGATGCCGCCGCTACATGCCCCGATACTAAGTGTTTAGCATCCGGGAGTTCAGGAGCATTCCGGGGTGGAGCGGAGGCGACACCTATTGCTAACCAGGCAGCAGTGATATTGAGTTGCTGCCCAGCTAGCAAAACATGGTGCAAGTTAGGTTCAGTTACCCCTTGTCTAACTTTTGCTGCGTTAGCTAACCAGGCAGTGGCTCAGTAATATCGCTGCCCAGTTAGACTTGCAGCTAATTTTATATTTTATTGTATTTTTATCCTTTTTGTACATCACTCTGGTATATTGTGAAGGGCGGTATATCAAGCACCAATAAACCATAGTACTGCAAACCTGGATATTCAATGCTGGGGTCAGATATGACCTGACATTGAATATCCACCCCCTACAATTTTAGCCTTGATTTAATTTTCCCCTAGAATATGCTTCTACATACAATTTAAAGTCTTATGTGGAGATCACGTGAGCGCATGAGAGGGTGAGGACGCTCCTCATCGTGCTCCCAGGCCACCCTAAGAATCTTGTGCTTTATTCGGCAAAACTACTGCGTGGGGTGCTTTGGAATTTCACTATCTTGTCTGGTAGATAATGCTTGCCTGACCTACCCTGAGCTGCGCGGTGCGGAGGGGCCATGAAAGCGGCGACGAGGCGGGAAAAGACAGCGGCTGCCCGAGACCCTAAGATGGCGTCTACAGCAAAGGCCGCAACGACGCCTGATTCCCCGGGGAAAGACAGCGTGGACTCCGGCCCGGAGGAGTTGGCGCTCGAAGTAGCTAAACTTCTGGAGCCCAAATTTGACGCCGTATTGCAAACGTTGGCAGAGATGAGCGATACATTTGGCGAGCTCACAAAACGAGTCGAAGAAGTTGAGCAAAGGGTGATGGTGCTTGAAGATGGCGAATTAGCGTTGGAGCGTTGCACTCATCAGCAGCAGAAACAAATTGATGCTCTTCTGCTTAAAGTAGATGATTTAGAGAACCGCTCCCGCAGAAACAACTTGCGCCTCATCGGGGTGCCTGAATCTTGGTCGGCCCCCCAACTCTTCTCTTTATTTGAAACCTGGCTGCCGAAAGAGTTGGGTCTCGTGGAGCTGCAAGGCCAGATCAAGGTAGAGAGAGCGCATCGGCTTGGGTAGTTACGAGAAGATCGGGCCAGGCCCAGACCAGTTTTAGCCCGCTTGCAGGACTTCCATCAAAAGACTTTGCTCTTACAGGCGTATAGAAAGAAATGTGACTTGAAGTTGAACAATGCCCCAATATTTCTCTTCCAGGACTACTCGGCGGCATTGGCCGCGAAACGCAAGGAGTTCTCGCCGCTTTGCAGCGATCTTATCAACGGCGGCATACGTTTTGCGCTCAGCTATCCTGCGACTCTGAGAGTCTTCCATAAAGGCGAGACTCACTCCTTTGAGCAAGTAGTAGCGGCACGGAAGTTCCTTACTACCATCTTATCTGGACCCGCGCTTGTTGCCTTGTGAGGCCTTCAGTTTGGAGATGGACTGCCTGGCGGTGGGCCTTCCCATAGTAGGGTCACTTGAGGCTGGCGCTTAGACTGCTCAGCCTGTATCTTTGGTGCTTGCGCTCTTGGGACATTACTTGGGACATTATATTGCCTCAGGACACTCGTTATCTAAGGGGGCCTGGAGGTGCATGGACAGTGATCTCATCCCTGGTTGGGGATGCCCTGCATTAGCAAGGGATGTTGCTGTTGGGGAGGGATTTGGATGTATGGGGGGATGATTGAGAGGAGGTGTAGTGGCGATGTGGCTGAGTGTGAGGGTGTGTGTGGGTCTGTATGGGCTTGTACGATTGAGTCTGGTGTGGTGCATGGGCCCCGGGTTAGAGGGGGGGGGAGGGTGGGGGTGTGGGTTGGGGTGGGATGGTGGGCACATGAGGGGTGCGGGAGGGGGGATATGTTGCACACTTCTACAGGGGGGCTGAGGGTAGTTTCTAAGGGACTGTTGGGTACGGGCTGCAGCTGTTACATTGGGCGGTATCCTGTCCTGGGAGAGGGGGATCCACAAAGTCCGGGAGTCGAGGCTGGGCGACTCCTGGAATGCTCGTTTTGCTTTGTCCTTGGAGTAACCCCACTACTAGTGTATGGCTAGTGTCAAAATAGCTTCCTGGAATGTGGGGGGTATAGGCTCTCCCATTAAGCGCACTAAAATTCTACAATCCCTCAAACGAAAAGGGGTACACATAGCGTTGTTACAGGAAACGCATCTAAGCACCCTGGAGCATCAGAAGTTGATTAGAGATTGGGTGACGGCCGCTTATGGAGCTTCTTCGGGCACTAGACGGGCAAGGGTCGTGGTCCTGGTGAAGCGGGGGATCCCCTTTGAGGTCCAAAAGCTAGAGGCTGATCCGGGGGGGAGATATGTCTTGCTACATGCTAAGCTCTATAACGAGGACATATGGCTCGCCAACATCTATGCCCCAAATATATATGACCATGCCTTCTTTCGTAAATTGCTGGGGTTTGTCCGAGGGGCGGAACGACAGAAATTGATTTTGGCTGGGGATTTTAACTGCCCTCATGAACCGCTCTTGGACAAATCTCGGTGTAGTGGGTCTGAGGCCTGGCGGAAGCGGGGGGTGGGCTATCTCTGTAGGATGGGGGATATGGTTGACATCTGGCGTCTCCTCAACCCCGGGACCCGCGAATTTACCCACCAATCTAGAGCTCACCTATCCTGGTCGCGCATTGACTATATCCTGGTGAGCAAAGGGGCGGTTTCTAAGGTGCAGCAGGCAGGGATTGAACCTGTGGTGATCTCCGACCATGGGTTGGTGTGGATTACTTGGGAAGGTCAAGGGGCCCCGTGTAGGCAGTGGAGATTCCCGGCATACTTGTGGGAAGATTTAGACTTTCAGAAGTACCTAGCGGATCAATGGGATGAATTCCTCTCTTTCAATGATACGCCCCAGTGCCCGCCGGTTCTTCTGTGGGAAACCAGCAAGGCGGTCATGAGGGGGGCCATTATTTCTTACTGTGTGAAGAGGCGTAAACACTTAGCCCATAGCTTGTTGCTGTTGGAGCGTAGAATGCGGGACTTACAACGCAGGTCGAGCAGGACGGCGGATAGGAAGTTACAGTTAGAGTGTGTTGGGGCCCAGGCGGCGCTAAATGAGTTACTTCAGAGGTGAGCAGTGTATTCCCAATACTGCTACCGGCACCTATTCTTTCGGTATGGTAATCGTTCTGGCAGATTGCTGGCTAAGTTGATTAAGGATCCAGGAGGCACGCGTTTCATCCCTGTTCTTCGGGATGCTCAGGGTGCTATCCACCATCAGCCAGCGCAGATAGCGCAACGTTTTAGTCATTTTTACGCTGGTCTATACACTGAGGAGCCACGGGACTACGCGAGCAGACGCGCCTTCCTGGACTCGCTGTCTCTTCCCGCTTTGGCGGAGGAGGACTTGCAGCGGTTGAATGCGCCGTTGACGGTGAAAGAAAATTCAGCAGGTGATTAAGCGAGGGAAGACTCATAAGGCCCCAGGCCCTGATGGGTTCAGTTATGAGTATTATAAGATTTTGACCGCTCGGCTTGCCCCCTCTATGGTAGTCATGTTTGATGAGGTCCGGAAGATGGGTGAATTCCCTAGAGATATGCGGTGTGCCAACATTACGGTGCTCCCGAAGCCGGGGAAGGACCTGACAGATCCGGCCTCGTACCGACCGATTTCTCTTATCAATTGTGATATGAAGATCTTGGCATCGGTCTTGGCGGCGAGGCTCAACCACATACTACCGCTGCTTATCGATCCTCGGCAGGTGGGCTTTGTGCCAGGAAGGGAGGCGGCCACAAATATTGCTAAGTTACTTCTGGGGATGTAGTATTGCTTGCACAAGGGAGCAGATCTACTTTTGGTGAGTCTAGACGCGGAGGAAAAGGCATTCGACAGAGTAGCATGGATTTTCTTGTGAGATGTGCTGCGCGGCTTCGGATTCAGTGGGGAATTTCTGCAGTGGCTTCAAGTCTTGTATACTCACCCCATGGCTCGGGTAGGTTGTAAATGGTGTTTTCTCGGAATCTTTTGTGTTGGAGAGAGGTACGCGTCAGGGGTGCCCCCTATCTCCCTTTTGTTTGTGCTGGCCCTGGAACCTCTCTTACAGGCAATTCAGAGCGACTCGCAGATTAGCGGGGTCGACATGGGAGGGGATGCCCTCAAAGTCAGTGCCTTTGCGGATGATATGCTTTTATGTTTGACTCAACCGCAGCATTCCCTGGCGCGTGGGCTGCAGGTCATAGAAGACTTTGGCAGTTTTTCGGGCCTCAAGATCAACACTTCCAAGTCGCTGGTACTGGATGTGGGCAGACGTGTAAGGCCGTCTTGGAATGGAGCCTTCCCGCTGGTGTGGGCTGAAGGCTCATTAAAATACTTGGGAATCTGGCTGCCGGATCGACCCGAAAACCTCTACCAGGCCAATATCCCTAGAATGCTTGATAGATCCAAAGCAGTGCTCGGGAACTGGAGGGGATTGCCCCTATCCCTGAAGGGGAGGGTAGCCTTATTTACTATGGTTGAATTCCCCAGATGGTTGTATGTACTACGGATGCTGCCTATCTGGGTACTCGCTCGAGATTGGCAGCGATTGGAGGGTCATCTCCGGGGCTTCTTATGGGGCGGTAGACGTGCGCGGATCCCGCTCAAAGTTCTTTGGCGGCGAGTGGGTGAAGGGGGGTTAGGATTTCCATCCCTCCGACAATTTAATCTCCGGTACATGCTTCGTCACCTCTGGGGTCTTTTAGGGGAAAGTGGGGGGTGCGCCCCGGTACGACAGTTGGCTTGGCTTTGTGCTCCCTATCACAGTCTCTATGTGTTACATATGGAGCGCCTGTCCGGGTTACGAATGGGTGGAGGGGGGGTGTATATGGGTGCCCTTCGGGTAGCTTGGCGAGCGTTATGTTCTCACCTGGGCTGGAATTCGAAGAGGTCGCTCCTGCTCCCCCTGGCGGGGAATCCTGACTTCCCCCCGGGGTGGACTGAGCATAATGTATTTCGATTTTGGGCGGACCGGGGGTTGCTGTGCTTGGGGGACCTGTGCATTCCGGGGAAGTCGTCTCTTGGCAGTTTCCAGGCCTTGGCCATACGCTATCAGCTTCCCAAACACCAGTTCTATGGATACTTGCAGGTGCAACATTGTTTTAGTAGTCTCTTGGGGCATGAGCAGGCTGAGCTGGGAGTCGCAGTTGGGACCCCTCAGGAATCCTTGCAGATACTGCTGGAGAGAAACAGGGGGAGGCAGGAGTACTGGCAGCTCATTTACCCAAGGGTTGATGACTCCCCTCTCGTGGCACTGGTGAGCCGCTGGCTCAGCGATGGGGTGGAAGAGCTGACAGTGGATCTTTTGAAGGCTGCGTTTTGGGCAGATTAAACAGGGCTCCCTCTGGATTTATCTACAGGAACTGCAATATAAATTTCTCTGGAGAGCTTACATAACTGATAAATGGGCTCACCAATTAGGCATACAGCCATCCCCCCTGTGTGTGTGGTGTCAGAGGGAAGTAGGTACACTCTTACATCGCTTTTGGGAATGCCCCTCAGTGCGCATTCTCTGGGCCCAAGCTTGTGCAAAGATGGAGGGTTGGTTGGGCATAAAAGGAGTCTGGAACCGGACGGTGTGTTTATTTCATGAGTGGGGCTTTTCCACCCTCCTCCTGACCCCGGTCCAGCGGAGACTCTTGGAAAGGGGCTTTATGCTGGTTAAGAAGGCCTTATTGAGTCGCTGGATGGAACCTGCACCTCCAGGGGCGTTGGTGTGGGAGCGGGCTTTGTTGGAGCTGATGTGCATGGAAAAGTTAACAGCGATGCAGCAAGGGGGCCAGCACTGGGACAGGTATCTAGATTTATGGTCTCCTGTCATCCATAGCCTTGCACCTAGAGAGCGCAGTGTGGTATTGAATGTCTAGCGTGACTCCTGTAGGGGGGCACCTGAGGTGGTAGGGTGTGCAAATGAGTGGGTGGTCCTTGATCTGGGATGGTGGTTTCCTCTCCCCTCCCTAGGACTGTGATGTTTTGTATTCACCGTTCTCATTTTGTATCTCTGCCCCTGTGCTTTACCCATCAGTTGTACTCCCCATGCTCCCTTTATCCCCTGTGTGCTTGCTGGGAGGGGGGGGGGAGAGGGTTGGGGGGGGGGGGTGGGAGTGGGGTTGTGAGTGCCTAGGAACCGGGATTGTTTTACTGAGGCACTATGGATACCTATATTGAGGTGGGTGTTTGGTTCCTTTGTGCCAGACGGCAGCACTTTTGTTCTTTTCTTGATACATGGTTAGCTCTGTAATTGTCTGCAATTGTTCATGCAGTTGTATGTTCCTGTTATTTGAAAAGTCAATAAAAATGATTTGAACTAAAGTCTTATGTGTCATCTTGAGAATTCATCTGGGGCTTTCAGCGACAAGTCCTGCTAATTTGTTGCAATTGCACTCTTTCAGTGGGCCGACTCGTATTAGTTTGCAGAACTCATTGGTCATATCTTCTTGTTCTAATTGTTTGTGTGATACCTCTGCTCGAGCTTTTAGGTATTTTGCGCCAAGCTTTTGGAATCAACTACCTGCTGACCTTCATCTACTTGACGATATCCTGAGTTTTAGGAAATTGTTGAAGTCCTATTTTTTTCAGCTGGCTTTTTACCCTTCTGTAACGTAACAATTGTTATCTTCTGCCAGCCAGGGATGGGATCCCTGTGGACAACTTGCTGCCTTAGAGGTTGTGATCGCGGCTTTCCCCTATTTCTGCCCGCGAGAGATGGGATTCCCATGGGCAGAAGTGGGGGAAGGCTGCGATTGCAGCAATGAAGTTTTGGTGGGGCCATGGTCTGTGTAGCCCACTCCTTTCCGACACCTATGTGAGGCTTCTGTGCTGATGATACCAGATGCAACTATTCCTGTGCTGTTCTTTTGACAAACTGTAACTCAATCTGGTAGTTTTCCTTTTTAAACCAGACAGTTGAATACCAATGAGGCAGCTGAGGGTATGCATTCATTAGTACACATTTAGGGGTATGTTTACTAAACAGCTGTAGCGGCTTCCGTGCCGCTAACTCCTTAGTTAGTTAAGGTGCCTTAAAAATGTTATTGCACAGAAAATCAATTTAATGCACAGTCAGCTATGAATTAACACATACATCCTTGATTTCTATATTTAAAAAGTTCTAATGTGGGTTGAAGAATTTTTACTAACACAAATGTGTGAAATGATCCAAAGAAATTAACCAAGACAGGGAAAAAAGCCAAATTTTCTAAAACAAACTATTTTGCCTGTGCAGATCCCTAGAGGCAACCTTTTTTGCGTGCCTGAATTTATTTGTGCTGACAGCCTCCTTCTGGTTGCCAATAGGTTAATCCTCCATGTGTATGAACATTTATAGAAAGAAACGATTGTATCAAGATTCACCACAAGGAGATCCTGGCTAACAATAAAACAAAGAATACTCACTGTTTTCAGTGGTGATTTCTCCACCAGAACAAGGCACACACTCAAAGCAGCAGGCTGGCCGTCCTTCCACAGACACTTTTCTGTGTCCCACTAGACAATTTTCACTGCAGACAGAATGTGGGATCTGAATACAAAATGCAGACAGATCATTTGTTTTATCAAATTCTAGATTAACAAAATAGGCAGGCAATGTAAACACCAAGCCTTGAAATGCATGTGAACACCAAGCCTTGAAATGCATCATGTTGGCTGTTTAAAATTGCTGGCAATGTAGTCAGTCCTGGGATATAGGGCAGGTTTCCACATCAGCCAACTGTTGCTCCATAACACATGGGGTATTGCAAATTACCAGAATTTTTAGTCAGCCAAAACTTTGACATCAATGCTAAGTGAAGCATAAAGATTTTCACATCAAAAGCAAAAAGTTTGAAAATTGATTTTGTTAATCGTTCGTGAATGAAAAATATAGGATGTTTCATCTGGTCCTGGTGCCACGAGCCACCATTCATTGCTGCCACAGCCCAGGGTTTCTCAGGCTATTCCCAGACTATTCCATTTCTAGCCAGTCTTGTTTTCAGGATATCCATAATGAATATGCATGAGATAGATTTACATTCACCACCTCCATGGAGTAAGACCTTCAGTATCTCATGCATATTCATTATGAAAATCCTGTAAATTCCAATTTAGAGTCTGCATCGGGGTTCCTAGCAAACTGTTTTGGTGAAGATAGGAAAATGGATGTCCAGGTATTTATTAAGTTAAATATTGATAAAATGGTTATTATGTGGGTTGGGAATACTCTTGAGGAGATGTCTGTAGAGAAATGACAGTGAATGGCATGGTACTGCCGATGTGTAGTGCAATAAGAACTCCTGGAATTTTAATTGATTTGAACCTTTTTTTGGATACACAAGTCACTGCTGTACTTAAGAAAGCTTTTTTTCAGGCTTTACAAGTTTTAAGACAGATTTGACCACTCTTAATGGAATTTGATTTCAAAATGGAGGTATTGTTTCCTGCCAGTTATTGCAATACTGCAGCTAAGATGATTTTGAAATGCAAGAGGAGGGACAGGACGGGGCAGTGCCTTGCTTTATCCCCTTGCACTGACTTCAAGTGGATTTGCGAGCCATGATTAAGTTACTAACATTTGCTTTCCACATCTTGTGTAATGTTGGACCATTTTATATGCAAACTAGCATGTCTGATGTTCCTCGTTGAATGTTTCACTCTCAAATGGAAACCAGATCAGATATTCCTTCAAAGACAGATATCAGATTTTTGCTATGAATCATACATTTCAAGGTGCCGCTCCAAAACTGTGAAATGAATTACCCCAAGAAAAATGCTGAAGATCTGGCTTTTTCAGAAGCTCTTTCATAAATTATAATTACTGGAATTCTGTAAATTTTATCAAAATACAATACAGAATAGCTTGTGTTTTTTTATAGCTTTTGATGGAATAAAATACTGTATGTATCAATGAAATAAATGTGTTATTTGGATGTTATTATTGTATACCGCCCTGACCCTTACTGTGGGAGTATAGAGGTATATAAAAACTTGTGTTAAGAGAGAGCCAAGATGGCGTTCTAACAGGACATGGTGCGAGCTGCTCCGTTAACATTTGCTTTCTCTGAGTTGTTCTTCCTATCTGCCCTATGCTGAAATGGAAGGCAAAGGGTAAAGGAGGATTACCTGTGGGGCAGCGCACCCTGGAGACCTATGTGGCGGCGATGGAATTGGGCATCCCGGTGGCCGTGGTGCAGGATAACCTCAGCCTGGGCAGCGATGTTTCGTTGAGCCCCGCTGGTCCCTCCATTCCTCCTGCGCCTGGGTGACGGATGCTACTGCAGTGCCGGTAAGCGGAGACGTTCTCTCTTCTGTGAAATGATTTGTCGCTCTCTGATGAAACTCAGTTGCCGGGTCCACAGGAGGGTGCAGTTGTATGGGGGAGTTTGGTTATCCCAGATTTCAGTCTTGACTTTCAGCTTGTTTTCCTCCTTTACGACGTCCACAAGAAGTAATGCTGGATTCAATTTGGTCTACCCTGCAGTTGGTGCACCAAGTATGTGCTGTGGCGTTCCAAGCCTTGATTCTGCTCCCAAATCGATTGGAGAGCATGGGGAAAAGATTGGAAGCCAAGCAAAGGCTGATTACTGTGTTTGATGAGAAGGTCCAATGTGTTTAAGATCAGCAGGTGGTGTTTTCGCAGGATACATTGTTGTTTCAGCGGAAGATTGAAAATCTGGAGAATGCTTACAGGTCTTTGAACCTTAGGATATTGAATTTTCCTCGAGTTTCTGGTTCTCCAGCCAGGAACCTGTTTTACAGATGCCTAAAGGAAGTTTTTGGATATCCTGAGGCTGGCTTTCCTCCTTTACAGAAGATTTATTATTTACCATCTGGACTCGCTAAGGACTCTTCTGCTTCAGTTCCTGCTCCTAAAGCTGATGTTTCAATGGATTTTCTTGACCTTGGGAACTTGTCTGCACTATTGGAACAATCATCTGAAATAGTTGTGACTAGATTGACATTATTAGTTTCTTTTGTTTTCCTTCAAGATAGAGATGCTTTATTACGTTAGTTTCTTAAGAAAACTGATATTGTCGTTATGGGGGGTAAGATTCAGATTTTCCTGGATGCATCCCGTTGGACACAAGTCCGAAGGAAGAAGGTTTTGGAGCTGAGCACTGACGTGGTTGCCCTGGGTGCAAAGTTCCAACTTAGATTTCCTTGAAAATGTAAACTTCATTATCAAAACTCTGTATATCATTCTTTGAGCCTTCTCAATTACGTTTCTTTTTGGATGCTAAGAAATTGCAGGGCTGAGCCGAGTTAGGGGGTTTAATTGGGTTCTTGTCATATATATACTTTGCCATACAGTTTTGTTTATTTTGGTTTTATGTTTCTTTTTTTCCTGCTCCTCTGGGTTGTGATCCTTGGATCTCTCTAAATTGTGATCTACTATATTTGGTCTTTGTAGCCCTTTAGGGGGGTTTGGTTTTTTTTGCTCCTTTATGAAATTTTCTTTGTATTATTGTTTTGACTGAATGTTTTTTCCTACTTCCAAATTTGGCTTGGTTTATGATTGTAAAATTTGATAAATATAACATTTAAAAAAAAGAACTTGTGTTAAATTAAATTAAATCAAATCAGACTAGATAGGGAAGCAGTGTCAAACAAACCTCTACTTTGGTAACTTTCTCAGCTCTTAGGAACTGCTGACACCTAATAGGCGTTAGTTCTCCATGGACTAGCAGGATTGCGTCAGCCACACCTAGTGACGTCCTTCGGGTGGCGCCATATGGAAGTGCTCTCTAGCTCAGAACTCTGAGCCTGCCCAGGTAGCCCACCTCCTTGCCCCGCCCCTAGCCGGATCATTCTTTTTCCTTCCGCCTTGCCAGCAAGACGGACCCTGCTCTCCTACACCTTTGATTTTATTTATTTCTTTCTTTTTTGTTATTGTTATCTCCATTCATGCCCAAATCAATTTTTAAGAAATGCCCACGATGTGGGCACAGAAATTACACACCTTCACAGGGCTGCACTCGATGTGGGAGCTCATCTTCGGATGTCAGCAGGAGGAAAGGGCAGCACAGGACATATCCGGCCTCTGATACGGCCCCTCGATGCGTCGCTAGCCCTCCGCCAGCTCAGGATGTGCCCTAAAGGGCCTCCATCCCCAGCCGTGCCACCGAGACTACTACTGCTGCTCCTGCCGGGGCCGTGGCCTGGGATGCGCTCGGTAGGGCCCCCTTCCCCAGCCAGGCCCAGCTGACGACCTCCCCCGCCGCTGCAAGCCACGGTGTTCCTGAGGTAAGGCCTACCACAGCCCCTCTGAGGCCCGTTATCATCAGGACCGCAGACCCGGGGTATATGGGGCCTTCCTCTTCTCCTCCCCGGGGCCATGTGGTTTCCAGCAATGGTGCCCGGGAGAGATCCTCCAAACAATGATAAACTGAATAGTAGCAAATCACCTGGACCGGATGGTATACATCCAAGAGTGTTGAAAGAACTGAAATATGATATTGCGGACCTGCTATTGGTAATCTGTGAACTTTCATTAAAATCATCTGTAATACCTGAAGATTGGAAGGTCGCCAACGTAAAACCAATCTTTAAAAAGGGTTCCAGGGGTGACCCGGGAAATTACAGACCAGTGAGTCTGACGTCAGTACTGGGGAAAATGGTAGAAACCATCATAAAGAACAAAATTACACAGCATGTAGATAGTCATGGCCTAATGGGAGACAGCCAACATGGCTTTAGACAAGGAAGATCTTGTCTTACTAATCTGAGATGTTTTTTTGAAGGTGTGCATAAACAGGTAGACAAAGGTGAGTCGGTTGATATAGTGTATCTGGACTTTCAGAAAGCTTTTGATAAGGTCCCTCATCAGAGACTTTTGGCGAAACTAAAAAGTCATGGGATAGGAGGCAGTGTACTATTGTGGATCGGGAACTGGTTAAAAGATAGAAAGCAGAGGGTAGGGCTAAATGGCCAATATTCCCAATGGAAAAAGGTGAATAGTGGAGTACCCCAGGGATCTGTACTGGGTCCGCTACTTTTTGACATATTCATAAATGACCTGGAAAAGGGAATAACGAGTGAGGTTATCAAATTTGCAGATGATACAAAACTGTTTAAAGTTGTTAAAACCCAAGAGGATTGTGGAAAACTGCAGGAGGATCTGGATAAATTGGAAGACTGGGCATCCAAATGGCAGATGAAATTCAATGTGGACAAGTGCAAAGTTATGCACCTAGGAAAGAACAACCCACACTATAGTTACACAATGCAAGGTTCCACATTGGGAACCACCACCCAGGAAAAAGATTTAGGAGTCATCGTGAATAACATGTTAAAACCCTCTGCCCAGTGTGCAGCGGCAGCCAAGAAAGCAAATAGAATGCTAGGTATCATAAAGAAAGGGATGGAAAATAAAACAAAGGATATTATAATGCCTCTGTATCATTCCATGGTACGACTGCACCTTGAATATTGTGTGCAGTTCTGGTCACCGTATCTTAAAAAGGACATAGCATTATTAGAAACGTACAGAGAAGAGCCACCAAAATGGTGAAGGGGATGGAAGGCTACTCTTATGAAGAGAGGCTACAAAGGTTGGGGCTCTTCAACCTGGAAAAGAGACGGCTGAGGGGAGATATGATAGAGGTCTATAAATTAATGAATGGAGTGGAGCGGGTAAACGTGGATCAATTGTTTACGCTATCAGAATATAGAAAGACTAGGGGACATGCAATGAAGCTACAGGGTAAACTATTTAAGACAAATAAGAGAAAATATTTTTTCACTCAACGTGTAATCAAACTCTGGAATTTGTTACCGGAGGATGTAGTAAGGGCTGTTAGTGTAGCTGGGTTTAAAAAAGGTTTGGACAAGTTCCTGGAGGAAAGGTCCATAAACCACTATTAAAAAGGGACCCAGGATAATCAATGCTTGACCCAGTACAAGCATTGTGGAACCTGTGTCTTTTGGGGATATTGCTAGGTATGTATGACCTAGATTGGCCACTGTTGGAAACAGGATACTGGGCTTGATGGACCTCGGTCTGACCCAGTATGGCATATCTTATGTTCTTATGTTCTTAAACAATGCGATCAGTCCTCCAGCTTTGCCCACCGCAACATCCCCGGAGCTGACGCTGTTGGTAGCTCCGCCCACGAAAGCTCCGCCCACTGTGTTGCATCAGCGGCCCTCCTGTTTTCAACGGGTCTCAGCGCTCTATACCCGATCCTCTCTCCGGCGCAGCACAGACCCCGGGCGCAGCAGAGACCCCGGCCAGCGTTTCTTCTGAGCAGGAACGCTACCAACATCAGCGGGGACAGAAGCACCGACGGCAGCACAAGTACAGAAGGAATCACAGAAACCATTCTTGCACTTCTGACTCTTCTGTCGGCAGCCCCGAACCGGCACGGAAGAAAAGTCACAGAGATGATCATCACAGGAGCGGCAGAAGGCACTCTTCCTCCTCTAGCAGGAGCCGCCAGGTGAGGCCTTGCAGCCATACCACTGAGTCTGCCAATAATTCCGCTATTCTGAGACTTCTGACACAGTTAGTCCAGCAGACCGTGCCCCCCCCCCCCCCTGCTGCTTCAAAACCTACCTCCCCTGCGGTCCCGGCTGCCAGATCTTACTCCAGGGACCGGGAGCCAGCTAATGCACTATCTCTCTCTCTGGCCAACCCCTCCCTGGACAGTACTGCCGAAGAGCGGGACATCGAAGCTGTGGTGGGCACCGCTTCCAATGACGGAACTGCACCAGAGGGCAGACTCTCCCCTGAGCCGGAAGGGCCCCCTCTACCCTCGGAGGACCGGTCCTACCCTAGATTCTTGCAAAAAGTGGCAGCCGCCCTGGCCCTGACTTCGCCCGAGCAAGCCGAGGAGCCGGACCTGGAGGTCCTGAATACCTCACCGCACCCAAGCCTTCTTTTTCTCTACCTATGCACCGCAAGCTCAGAGACGACTACCTCAAGGTCTGGCAGACGCCTGCCTCAGGACGACCCTTCTCAAGAAGGCTGGACTCTAAATTTCAAATCCAACCCACACCAGGATTCATGATAACACAACTACCACATCAATCCATCGTAGTCTCCTCTGCACTGAAAAGAGTTTGATCCTCTCAAGCACATGCTAACCACCCACCTGGGCGAGATCAAAAACTACTCGACGATATAGGCAAGAAGGTCTTCCAAGGAGCAATGCTTAATGCCAGAATCGTCACACATCAGTGTCAGCAAATCTTGTTCCAAGACACCTGCGTGGCGAATATAAAGAATGCCATCACAGCCCTTCCTAAGGATATGCAAACGTCGATTGCAAGCTCGCTCGCTGATCTATCCGAGTGCAGCAAACATTTGGCTAGCACAGGCTTCGATGCCTTTGACATGTCTGTTCGGACTGCTGCCACCACGATCTCTGCCAGACGATGGGCATGGCTCAGAGCCTCTGGCCTGAGTGAAGACACACACGACAAGGATAGCGGACGCCCCCTGCTCAGCGCGACTCACTCTTCGGAGAAAAGGTCACAGACGCAATTAACGTTATGAAAGAGCATTGCACAACCATACAAACCCTGGCTGAAGAAGGGTTTGAACGCCGAAGCGCCCCTCAGAAAGGCAGCTACCAGGTCAAAAACTACTATGGCTCCAACAACTACAGTTGTAGCAAGAGATACCCCCCCCAACCGGAAATGGCAAACTCCAAGATACAAGTCAAACTCTTACCAAGGAACATCTAGCCAGCGGCAGACCCAGAGGGACCGCAGACAGAAGAAGGGCACCAACACACCGGCAGCCAAAGGAGCCTCCTCTTTTTGACACATATTCGCAGGCGCCCACCCGGATAGGGGGTCGCCTGTCACGCTTCCTACAGGAGTGGGAGAAGATATCTACCGACTCCTGGGTCCTACGGGTCATTCACGAGGGGTTCCGTCTGCATTTTTGCATGCCACCCTGCCAAAACACCAACCAAACCATCCAGCAGTATCCCACCGCACCTTCAACTTCCCATGGCAACAGAGATAATACACCTCCTTGAGTCTCACGCCATAGAGGAAGTGCCTCCCTCAGAGATCAACTCTGGGTTCTACTCCAGATACTTCCTCATTCCAAAGAGGACCGGCGGGTGGCGCCCTATCCTAGATCTACGCAAACTGAACAAGTTCATTATCAAGGAGAAGTTCAGGATGTATTCCCTCAACGTCATCCTTCCCCTGATACAATCCGGCAAGTTCATGGCGTCCCTGGATCTGCAAGAAGCCTACACCCATATCCTCATCCACAAATCGCACAGAAAGTACCTTCGCTTCCAAGTGCTAGGGGGCCACTACCAGGACAGGGTTCTCCCCTTCGGTCTCTCCCCAGCACCTCGAGTCTTCACAAAGTGCATAGCCATTGTCGCAGCGCACCTCCGCAAGTTAGGAATCTTCCTACCTGGACGACTGGCTCTTCACGGCACCCTCAGCCCGGGAGCTACAGGCATCCCTGGAGGAGGCGGCGGCAATAATCACTTCTCTGGGATTTGTCATCAACTACAGCAAATCACATCTACACCCCTCCCAACAGCTCGAATTCATTGGAGCGGTGATTGATACACGGACGTCCCGAGCCTACCTACCAGAACGCCGACTACTCAACATTGTCTCGCTTGCAACCAAGACGGCCGAGACAGAAGTCTCCTCTGCACGAGCCCTCCTTCGCCTCCTGGGGGCATATGGCAGCAACCACCTCAGTCCTGCCCACGGCGAAGTTGAGGATGCGACCGCTCCAGTGGCACCTGCGCTCCCTCTGGAATCAACATTCCCAACCACTATCCAACCATGTCCTGATGCCCCTAAGCATCAGAACTCATCTGCGCTGGTGGACAAACCCATCCAACCTGTCCGGGGGCAAGTGCATCCAACAGAAAGCGCACCAAGTGGTTCTCACCACGGACGCGTCCAACACTGGTTGGGGCGCACATCTCCAACATCTCAGTACTCAGGGCGCATGGTCCCCGAAGGAGAAAAGGCTGCATATCAATCTCCTTGAGCTCAGAGCCATCAAATACGCTCTCCTAGCTTTCCTCCCGCACCTGAGGGACAAGTCCATCCTCATACAGACGGACAGCCAGGTAGCCATGCTCTACGTGAACAAGCAAGGGGGGACCGGCTCGCGCCCCCTCTGCAACGAGGAGACAGCAATATGGTCCCTGGCCACAGAGAACAGTTGCACGTTACGGGCCTCCTATCTACCGGGAGACATGAATACCCTTGCGGACAAACTCAGCAGGCAACTGCAACCACACGAATGGTCACTCTCCCAGGAGGTGACGAATGTACTCTTCCACCGATGGGGGACCCCAGCGGTAGATCTCTTTGCCACGGAGTTGAATGCGAAATGCCCCCTGTTCTGCTCCAGACAACCTGCACCCAACAGAATGGCAGCGGATGCATTCGACGTGTACTGGGGGGAGTGGTCTCTAGTATACGCCTTCCCGCCGAACCCCCTCATCCCTGTCACCTTGCAGCGGATTGTCCAGGACAAAGTGCACGTCATCCTGGTGGCTCCCTACTGGCTGCGACAAATGTGGTTCTCGCTCCTGCAACGTCTGGCTTACGGTGACCCGGTACGCCTTCCCCCCAAAGAGGACCTGCTGACACAGAACGGAGGCAACACGAGACACCCCAACCTCAAAGCCCTTGCACTCACTGCCTGGAGGTTGAGCGGTTGAACCTCTCCGCTCTCCACCTGCCTGTGGAAGTGCAAGACGTCATCCTCGCAGCCCGCAGACCGTCCACCAGAAAGTCCTATGGCCTAAAGTGGAAGAGATTCAGCATCTGGTGCGCACGACAAGGCATCAACCCCACCTCTTGTCCTGTCGCACAAGTTCTACAATATCTCAGCGTTATGTCCGAAAGCGGACTCAATACCCAGTCCATCCGGGTGCACCTCTCCGCAATATCGGCTTTCCATGACCCTGTTGATGGAGCCAACTCCATCTCAGCGCTTCCCTTAACCACGCGTTTCATGAAGGGGCTAGCGAATCTCAAACCCCCGATCAAACCACCGGCCCCTGCCTGGGATCTCAACACTGTCCTGCATTGACTAATGCAGGAACCCTTTGAACCGCTCCATTCTACAGGGATGAAGTTTACTTCGTGGAAAACACTGTTTCTGGTGGCCATAACATCTGCTCGGAGGATCAGTGAGATCCAGGCCCTGGTGGCACACCCTCCGTACACTCGCTTGCTCCAGGACGGGCATCCCTAAGGACCAACCTAAGTTTGTTCCAAAGGTCGCATCGCCATTCCACATCAATCAGTCCATTGAGCTCCCCTGTTTCTTCTCGGAGCCTCACTCATCCATTGAGGAACAGCACCTGCACATCCTAGACTGCCTCCGGGCCCTCAGGATCTACCTCCAGCGGACCCACACGGTCAGGAAGTCCTGACCAACTCTTCGTGTCTTTCGACCCAAACAGGCCTGGCCAACCCGTCTCGAATAGGACACTTTCCAACTGGGTGGCCTCCTGCGTCTCCTTCTGCCTGGAGTCACCTGATGGCCAGTCCCCGCCTAGGGTCGGTCCACACCGGCTCAGAGCTTTGGCTACCTCCATAGCGAACCTGCGCTCCGTTCCAATCTCCGACATCTGCAAAGCAGCCACATGGTCTACACTGCACACTTTCCACTGGCATTACTGCCTAGACCTGCGAGCACAGGAGGATTGCGCATTGGGCGCTGCAGTCCTAGCCTCCGCCGTCAGAGAAGAGCCGACTTCGTCCCAATGAGTACCAGCTGAGACTTTCTACAACCAATGACTGGTTCTTGATTATGTCACTTTATATTGTTGCATATGCTACACTGTTATTGCACATTCTGCACTGTTCTGCACGCTTGCACCCTACTGCACTGTACTGCATTGTGGTTTCTACTATGTGGTTACTGCACCTTACTGCACTATACCGCACTGTTACCTACACTGTTGTTAATGCACCTTAACGCAATGTTATTGCGTCTGTTCTACATGATTTTGCACATGCTTGCTTACCATTAAACTGTTTTCCCGGACATGCGTGGTCTATTGCCTTATTGCACGCTCCCTCCTCCACCTGGCGCACCACGCTGCTAGGGAGGGCACCAGGTGGTGGCTGACGCAATCCTGCTAGTCCATGGAGGAAAGCGGAGTTACTTACCTATTACAGGGGTTCTCCGTGGACAGCAGGATAAGTCAGCCACACAATCCCGCCCACCTCCCTGGAGGAGGTCCGCTGCTGTGGCTCGCCCCTAGCTGGAAAGGCACAGCTAGGAACACGACTGATCCGGCTAGGGGCGGGGCAGGAGGTGGGCTACCTGGGCAGGCTCAGAGTTCTGAGCTAGAGAGCACTTCCATATGGCGCCGCCCGAAGGACGTCACCAGGTGTGGCTGACTTATCCTGCTGTCCACGGAGAACCTCTGTTACAGGTAAGTAACTCCACTATACCTCCCTACCCCCCCCCCAACAAACTCTCAACCACCCCTAGTGTGCAGTCTTGCTTTATAGGGCACCTCCCCATTTACCAAAACACAGGGACTTGGAACAGTACATTTTGAATGTAATTAAAGAGATTTAACTGCTTTTTCTTTGGTACTTTGGTAGATCTCTCTCTTTTGCTTTAACAGACATCTAAGCTTCACGAACAGAACAATGGCTGGGAAAAATCATATCACTAAAGCTGTTGCCAGTTGAAGGACTGTTTCCATTTGCAGGGGTGCCTGCCATGCTGAAGCTCTGAGGAAACAAGTGGAGGAACCTCAGAGAGGAGTGGCGAGGCTGAGGAGCATTCAAGACAGTGAGAAGTACATTGATGAGATGCTTCTTGCAGCAACCAAGCTCTCCAACAGAGGAGAAGATGGGTGCCGACAGAATGATGAAGGTTGGACACAAGTCCACCAGGGCCTGCAGAATTACCAATCCAACTTCTCCAGCCCTTGATAGTGAAGAACCATTATGCAGCTCTGGAAGTGGAGGAGGTGAAAGCATCCCTGGAAAGGGAAGAACCAGAAATATCCAAAGTTGCAGAATCAGTGACCACAAGGGAGCGAAGGGTAGTGGTGGTTGGTGACTTTCTTCTGAGGGGTACTGAGGCATCCATCTGCCGACCAGATTTGATGTCCAGAGAGGTATGCTGTCTGCCTGGTGCCAAAATCCAAGATGTTAAGGAGAGTTTGCCGAGACTCGTCAAGGCCCCCTGTCTATTACCCAATGTGGCTTATCCATGTCATTACAAATGATACTGCCAGGTATTCCTCTGATCATATCAAAAGTGACTTCATGGCTCTGGACAGAGGGTGAAGCAGTGAGGTGCACAGGTGATGTTCTCTTCAATCCTCCCTGTTGAGGGTAAATGCCAAGGCAGAGAGGCTCGCATCCTGGAGATGAATGCATGGCTGCGTGGATGGTGTCCATTGAGAGCGTTTTGGTTTCCTAGACCGTGGGATGCTGTTCCAAGGGTTGCAGAGCAGAGATGGCATCCATCTGTTCAAGAAAGGTCGACGCGTCTTCAGTAGTAGACTGACTAATCTACTGAAGAGGGCTTTAAACTAGATTTGTTGGGGATGGGTGAAGAAAGCCCCCAGGTAAGTGAAAGCCCCCAGGTAAGTGATATATTAAATACCTTTATGGAAATGGATAACAGGGGTAACATATGTAGCATGGGAAATAAGATCCCTGATGATGAAGCTTTGGTGGAAGTGTCCGACTTGGCAGTTACAGAAACATGGTTCACAAGAAAACCATGACTGAGATGTAACTATACCTGCTATACTTTATTCAGAAAGGACAGGGTAGGAAGAATGGGAGGAGGAGTGGCCACTATATGTAAGAAATACTATTAAAGCTTTGGAATTATAGATCTTAAAAGGGAGAGAGGAGGCATTGTTGGTAAACTAGAAAGAGGGAAAGAGAAATCTATTTGCATTGGCATGATATACAGACCTCCCTCACAAGAGGAAGAGGTGGACGAACAGTTAATTGAAGACATACGCAGCATTGCTAGGAAAGGGGAAGTGCTACTGATATGGATTTCAATATACCAGATGTTGATTGGCAACATTCCTGCTGCAGTAATATCCAGAAGTAAAGAGATCCTGGGATTCTCTACAGGGAGAAGTATTCAAGCAATTGGTAACAGACCCCACACGTGAAGGGGCCATCTGGACTTGGTGCGTACCCAAGGTGAAAGTGTTTCTGATGTTATAGTGGGAGATCATTTTGCATTCCAGTGATCACCAGATGGTGTGGTTCAGTATTAGGACTAGGGCTGTTAGAATCCATTCAAAGGTGAGGGTCTTAGACTTTAGGAAGACTGACCTTTGCCAAGATGGGCCAATACCTCAGGGAGTCATTAGCGGGATGGGAACAGCTGGAGGATGTAGAAAAACTGTGGACAAAACTGAAAGGGGATATTTTAAGGGCAACCAACCTTTTTGTTAAAATGGTGAATAAAGATAAAAGGAAGAGGAGACCGCTATGCTTCGAAAGAAGTAGCTGAAAAGATGAATTAAAAGAGGGAGGCCTTCATGAAATACAAGAGATCACAGAGAGAGGAAGACAGGCATCTATATTGGAAAAACTTAGAGAAGCTAGCAAGTAGTCAGGAAAGCAAAGATTCAAAAAGAGGAGGAAATAGCCAATGCAATAAAATGGGGGGATAAGACATTTTTCAGATATGTTAGTGAGAAGAGGAAGGGCAAAAGTGGTAACCTTGTCAGACTCAAAGGTGGTGAAGGTGAGACCATAGTAAGAAAACTGAATGAGGATAATAAAAGAGGATATTGATAAAACAAATATTTCTTGTTCGGTGTTCACACGATGAAGCACCAGGAGCAGGACCTCAGAAAACCACACAGACAAAACCAGGAACAAGCCAAGCGAGGGACACTCTTTGAACATTACTTTTCAGAAGACTGTGTTAGTGAGATTAACTAGCGCAACTTTAACAGTAGAACAAAGCGATGCGACCGGATGGGGGATACACCCTAAGAATAAACTGAGGGAACTGTTGGGGACGTTCTAGCAGCTCCACTGGCTGACCTTTTCAATGCCATCATTGTGTAGTATGGCTGGAGTGTTGCCAAAGGACTGGAGAGAGGCTCATGTGGTGCATTTTTTTACACAAAAGCAGCACTCCGGAAGGCGTGTGGTTTGAATCACTACAGGCTCGCGTGAGTTTAACTTCGCGTAGTGAGTAACCAACTATATTGAAACGCTGCTGCCCGAGCACACAGTGAGATTTCTGGAGTCCTTAGCGGATTACAGGATCCGCGGCAGCATGGCTATCACCAGAGGCAGTGTCTGGTAGCATAACAATTTGTCTGATCGTGGAATCTATTTGACTGGGTGACCAGGGAGTTGGCCCGATGGGAGAGCCCCCCCCCCTAGATGTGGTGTTATCTTAGATTTCGAGTAAAGCCTTTGCCACTGTTCTTCACAGGCGACTTATTAACACACCTGCGCCGACACTATGGATGGACCCTCCAGGCCTCTGCTTTTGGGTTAGCCATACGGTTGTGCGGGAGGTGACAACCGAGTACTATGGGTAAATGGTAGCTTCTATCCTGCGGGGAAGGATTGTTCCCCCCATTGGTGTGCCCCAGGGCATCTGTCCTTGGTTCCGATTCTTGTTTAACTATCCTGTGTTAGTGATAGTTGTGGAAAGTCTGTCGGGTACAGGGTTTGGCCTCTTGGTGGCTGTGTGTACCACATTCTAGAACTCCTATAAAGTAGGACCCCTTCAGGAAGGCCTGTAGACTACATAGAGGAGGGATCTAGCTAAGCGTGAAGAAATGGTCCTTCTAGAACCTTTTGGCAGCTGGGATTTAATGTTAACCCCCAAAATGTAAGGTCATGCTATGTGGGCTGCAGCAATCCAAGTGGAGCATTGAGTATATTATAGGGGTCCCCTATGAGGTACTTTGTTTCTTTCCCCCTTCCCTTTTTTTTTTTTTTTCTTCTTTTTTTTTCCCTTGTTCACGAAAGAGAACGCGGGACCTAGAGGGCGTGGTTGTGTCTGATGATCTTAAAAGTAGCGGACAACAGACAGAAACAGTCGATGGCAAAAGCCTGCGGAATGATGCGTTGTGTGCATACGGAGAGGAATAGCTTTCACACGAATAAAGGAGGGGTGATAGTGCCTCTGCATAAGTTCTTGGTGCGACCGTCATTTGGAGTATAGTGTGCTCCCGTTCTGGAGATCCGCATCCTTTCAAAAGGCATAAAAATAAACAGAGGATGGACCCTTGTTTCAGCTAACAGAGGGTGGCTACTCCAATGTGGTTGGTGGTCTTCATGTAATAAAGCCTAATATGAGGCGACAGACTTAAGGATCTTAGATGAAAGGTTGGATAGAGGTGAATATGATTGAGATGTTTAATAAATATCTGCCGTGGCAATAAATGGTAACAGGGGGAGAGCCTCTTTTCCGATTTAAAGCAAGTTCCCTGCTACGAGAGGACAGGGGATGAGGGGTGAAGGGGGCTATATTCAGGAGTGATATGAGGCAATATTTCTTTACAGAAAGAGTGGTGGATCCGTGGAAATATTCCCGCCCATTGGAGGTGGTAGAGATGAGGACCGTATCTGGCATCAAAAAATCATGGGACCAACACAGAGGATCTCTACAGGAAAAAAGGGGACTGTTTTGTAGTTTTTGATATGGAAGGACAGACTAGATAGGTCCATAGTGGTCGGTTTGCTGTCATCATATTTCTATGTTTTTTCTATACTCTTGTTCACCCTGCTTACCCCCCACCATTGCCACCACCAGTTTAACGTTGCACAATTGTGTCATGCTTCTCTTAAGTTTACAGAGACGGGGCGGCACGTTCTTCCTCTCCTGCAACAAACCTGTTTCGTTATCACTGCCACTCTGCCGTCCGTACCCCCCATGGCTACTGCCTGCTGCTTCTGACATTTTTGGGTCATCCCCCGTCCCTGACTCCAGTACTGTTTTTACTTTATACTATTATATAACTTTTACCTCCTGTAATTGCTGCCACACCACTTTAAAAAAAAAAATCCACTATTGGCTGGACTATGGGCTGCGTGCTTCTTAAAGGGGCAGCCATCCCACAAACCACCATAAAAATGTGAGTAAAATACGGGATGGGCAGGAAAGGGGGCGAGAGACTATTGGGTTGGTTGGGTGGAGGGTTAGGGAACACATCCTGCACATGCCACCAGGTTGGCTGGAATAATGTACAGGGGTCAGTCTCCTCCACCTCTCAATTTGCACAACATCTAAGAAAACCACTTCAATAGTCCGATTTTTTTTTCCTGTCCAGCCCCCCCCCCCAGCACTGAAGACCATGATTTTGGATGCCCTGGGTTAGGGGGTTCTCCATGACTGAATTGAAACATTGTGAGCATAACTTCAACCTAGGACCTGTTTTTATTTAGCTCAAATATTACGCAGCAGCAACTCTTTTAAATATCAAGTGTGGCTTGGCAGAGCATGTGTACCTTTATTTATTATCCATTTAGTATCAGTGCTGAGTGGCATCTAAGGCTGTCTGCCCCCAATAGTCCCAGTTCTAGACTATGGAATATTGGCGGGGTGTACAGTATGATCCCAATCCTTTTGTTTCTTCACATAAAATAAAGCATGGTCATGCAACTCAATTAGTTGGCATTATGTCTATTTAGGAAACTTACCTCTTTAGAATCCTCGCTTCCAGATACTAGGCACTGCTGTCCAAGAAGATTTCCTCTTGGGGGACCCGAGCATCACATCTCGCCAATTTTTATCATGTTTGTCATTCTCATCTGGAAAAATCTGCCAGTTCATAAATATCAAAAATGGGGGCCGGATGTTTCCACACTTTTTTCAAAAGAGACTTCCCCTCCCCCTCCCTCCCGCCCCGGGGGTATAAAAATGAACATTCCTCAGATGCTGAAGGACCTGAATTAATAGAGAAGAAATCCCATGAGCCAATGATGAATTTTCCGCTGAGATGTCTAAAATCTCTACCAGAGCCTCCTGTTCTGTTATTTTCTAAGGAAAATTTGGTACCTTTCTTAAATCAGGATAGAATTAATTTGCATATGAGCAATTCCAAATTTAACTTTGGCAATGACAGTAATAATAAAGAAAAGAAAGATTATAGGTGTATTCTTATTTTCCGTAATAGCACATATAATCATTTTGATTTAGAAGGTACCT